>CAIGRN010068716.1:0-18314 GCA_903798345.1 Fraxinus anomala
TCCTTCGGTAGTTCTTTTTCTTCTTGTACTTGAAGACGATGACCTTTTTATCCAACGCCTACAAGAAAATAGTTGTGACGAATTAATGCAGGAGAGCGAGAAAAATGAATTCTAAGCAAAGAGACGCTCCCCCAGAACTGTATCATACCTGTTCTTCAACAACAGCATGTACTGTTGCATTGGGTACAATTGGTTTTCCGATGTAAGTGCTTGTTTTTGTTCCAACCAGTAATACTTTATTCAAGGTAATCTGTCCACAAAACATGTTGACGCTGGTATCTCAGTTCAAAAATACATATATATCATTCAATTTCTACCATATCAATCTCGTCGTACGTGCAATATTGTGCAAACTGCAGAGTAGTAGTGATATACCCTAATATTTCACCATTTCATGGGAAATGACTACTAGGTAAAGACCATTAAATTCTATTATCTTGCAAAACGTAATATCTTACTCGAATCTTTACACATTTTGACAAAAGGCACAGTACACTATATACACGTAACACGTAAAATAAAAAAAATAAAAATTGGAGATTATCTTTTGAAGTTACCAGTCTGCCATCAGCACTCTACCAATGTTAACAAGTACATGAATTTCTCATTTCGCAAATGGGGTCGTCATTTCAATTAGCTCACTAGTGCAATATGTGGTATGCAAGTGTAAGAGTTTTTATATTTCGACATTTCTTTTTCCGTGACTCACGAATATCTAAATTGTTTGTTATTTGTTAAAGAATTCTCGATGATTTAATTTATTGATAGATTTTCGTGAATTTTTAATTGATGATATTTGCTTTCTAATTATGATGAATCATGTAACTTGAACTTCATAAAGCGAATGTTTCAACATATTTGTCTCAAAAAAATGGGATGGGCAGAGGGGTGAAGGGAAGCTATAAAAATGAATATGATAGCTAAATTTGTTGTTTCCAATCAACAGGAAACCAAAATCCAGAACGACCATTCATATTTGCCAGTTCACTAGGCTTATACTGATATCCAGTAACTTGCATCTTTAGGTTGAAGAATAGATCTTGAATTTGGGTTAAATACAGAAGATTTTCAGTGTCAGCATGGAAAATGATATGAAACATAAGTTGGTAATTAGCCAACCAATAGACACAGTAATAACAAAACTAAAACTGGTATTTCGGATATTGGAGCCAACAGAAATGAAAATCTCATCATACTGAAAGCTTAAGAAGCTATCAAAGATTGTGATGATTAAGATTTTGAGCAAAGATCAGATTCAAATATATATATTCATACAAGGTGGGGGTACCATGATTAAGATTGAGGCACGTAAAACATATAGCATGACAGAAAACAAGGAGATCATTGGATAATTGTCTCTTCCCCAAAAAGTAATTTTTTTGCAAATCATCTCCACTTCATTTCATTAAAAAGAAGGCAATTATCCAATGAAATACGTAAATTTCCTAAACATCAAACTCCCAAAATCTTTCAATGACTCGGTGACTATTCAATCCTCCACCAGCATCCCATCAGCTCTGCAACTGCCACCAATCTCCACCTTTACAGGCTGTCATCACTGCTGCTCAACCATATCAAAATGCAAACTCACCACTCCCCAGTCCAACCATAAATTTCATACTATCATCCATGATACATTCTGCATCACTACGTGCAGGTCTATAGACAAAGTATTGAACACAAATTGACAGCATAATGGATAAGATTTTAACTTCGTTTACTTCTTTAATACCATTCAGGCTATCTAATCATTCCTACCAAACATGTACTAAAAGTACCACAGTTCAACTTCACAGCATAAAAAATCACCTCAATCACCATTAACATCTCTATTGTTCCACCACCACAGCAGTCATCTCACCATCCAGTTTGAAACATAATGAGCAACACACACACATAAAGCACAATTTAGTCCAATTGGAGATGCAGGATGTAGGTTTCCTGTACTAATTGGCACATTCTAAGGTGATCTCAAATGAGGACTGAATTCAGTTCTGTCTGTGGTTGGTTTCAAGGGAAGCAGTGGTATTTAGCATAGAGAAAGAGGATAGTACAGTAAAGGGGTATTTTCGTTGTGTGATTATTTGTTTATTTAGCATAACAAAAAGGAATCAGCATTAGAATTCAGATAATTGTTCATGTCTTCTGCCCCCACTACCCACCAAAACAGGAGATCTGGCTTCGCTTCTAGGAAATTCAAATCTGATTTTAGTTGTTCACAACTTGGACAAACTTATCCCTGATAATCAGCTTATTGTGGTACTAAGAATTCTCGACTCGTAGGCCAATCTGCATGTCTTTAATCCATTCTCCATTGTTGGTCTAACCATAGCGTCCTGCATTTTGATTTAAAACTTCTAGATTATTTATCTACGCCCGCGTGGAAATTTAGATGATAAGCTTGTTAATTTGAATCTTTTCAAATTCTTACTATCCAATTTAAATTCTTAAAATCAAAATGACCTCCTAAAAACTAAATAAAGAGATTAGAAGACAAAATAGAACAAAACACAACACGACAGTGGTTTAAGATTGCAAATTCAGTTGGATAGATATAAATAAAATTTACTTGAAACACCAATAGGACAAAATGTAAATGAAGAAACAAGAATAATCACATATATAAAGGGCAGGCAAGACAATGGATAAATTATATTAAAATTCTTAGATCTTTCATCGCTCAGGCTTACTTTGTCATTCACATTTGCATCTTTAAGCCTCTGAGTATATATAAAACGTCCTGGGAAAACAATATATTGTCGAGATCCAACCTGTAAGATAAAAAATAAGAAACAAGATAACTGGTCAACTTTAGAACTCAATATGAACATCTCAAAATTATATTTCAACCTTAAAAACTTTGGTTATAACTTCAACAGTACATTGCTGTTCTGTACGGACAGAAACCAATGCCTAGCAAAGATATAGCACCACAGAAATTATGTCCAATAGATTACTCAAAATTAATTCGAAACTAAGTAAACTCAAAAGAGATAACAGTACTAGCATTTATCAAGCAAAAGCCATTCGAAGAATAAAAAATATTATAATCACAATAGTTTAACTTTAAGGTCATACTATATTTATTTATGGTACATAACATGGAGTTTCATATCTATTATCTTGTGCCTTCCTGTGGTAAAAGCAAAGATGCTCAGGCATTAATAAGTACTCAATTCTTTAAATTTTTATCAGCAAAAAAAAGAGCAATGCAAAAAAAATAAAAAATTCTATCAAATGAAGCCATCTTATTATCAACTCGCTGTAAATACACATGAACAACACAAATGCCAATATCACATACACGAAAATTTATCCCTGAATATTGAAATTTCCAAATGTAGCAAACATATACGTATGTTGATAAAACTACTCAGTACTCACCATGACAACTGCAAAGACTTCTTCACGCTTAGGCTCTGCTTCTGCAATTTCAACAGTAGGCTGAATTTCCGTTGTGGGCTCAATTTCAGACTCAGCCAAAGTAGATGGAGCCTCTGTTTGTGAAAGTTTGGGAACAAAAAATGGCTGTTTCGGTGAGGCAAGTCTGATGGAAGAAATAGAGCTCGAGAGAAAATGGAGATTAGTTTTGAAGGCTCGAACGGTGGATTTATGGTTCTGAGATAGCGTTGATGTTGTAGAGAGAGAAGAACAGAGAGAAAGGCTCGCCATTGTAGAGGGAGTGTGTCTTTTTCTTTGGGCTTTCTTGAATGTATTGGGAAGCCTATCCTATCTGTTAAAAAGTAAAATGACTGGTGTACCCTCGACATTGTACACTGGAGAGCCGTTAAAGAGATACCAAGCTGAAACCCGTTTGAGTAATAACACTAAATTAATCAGTCATTTATTTTTAAATATTTAAAATTGTTCAGTACCACTTTTTATTCTAAGTAAAGAAATTGTATATTACATTGTTTTAGTAAAATGACTTTGAACGGTTTCATTTACCTCATTTAGTATATTACATTTAGTAAATTGTAACCATAAAAATCAAATTGTATTCTTAAAGACGTTATATAGTTTTTTTTCTCTCTCTTTTGTTGGAGTTTTTCCTCTTGAATTTCTCGTATTTGAATTCAATTTTTGTATTTGTGAGAGATCCTATTTTTTAGTTGTGCAATGACCTATTGTAGGAGTTTGATAAGTTCATTTCAGTCATTTTCACAACTTATGTTTTTCGTCACTGTAAGAATTCATGATTAAATTTTCATTTTCATTTTCAAATCTCATTGATTTTGTGTTCACGCGACGTATCCAGGAATACTATGTTTTTCATGTTAGGGCGCAGTGCACTAGCATCAAGATTGATTTGTCAAAATTTGCACAAATAAGTCTCGTTCAAGCCCTAGTGTATCCAAGGCTCTAATCATATTTTTAGTCATGTTTTAAAGCTCTACACACTCCTCTGTTAAGGTAAATCTCAGTGATCGAAACATTATTTGTTCAGACAAACATCAATGATCGATGCATAAATGTTCGTAACAAGATAATTGAACCCGCAATTAGATCATTTTCTGTAGCAAACATGACATTTAAATAAATTGTAATAATAGTTTTATGTAACATTAGTCCTCCAATCCAAATTACATAAGAATTGAAGAATTTCCGATATTTCTATTACCCTCTAGCACTGAAATCTTAAACTACTCGAAATTTTTATCCTATCCATTGCACAACTTTTTTTTTTTTTTTGGTCGAAATATCATATTGAATAGAGAAGCATAATAAATTTGCTTCATAATTTAAACTTTACCAAACATGGTTTAGATAAGATTTTAATCCTTTTTTTCACCTTTAATATCTCTATACCACCTGCAAGCGAGATAGTTCAACCTTCACTTCTCGAATGTAAACAAAAAGGCCATGAAAAGTTGTATGACAGGTAATCTCAAATATTACACTTCATCCCTGTTCGGTGGGATTAAAATTAATTTAAATTAAAGTCAACAATTAATTTCAACTATATATTTCTTGAAACCCATAATTTTTCAACCATACATTTCATCAACGTTTATTAAAATCTACTAAAAAAATCTGATTTTAATTCCCACCAAACAAAAGCTTCACTTACACCTAAACAAGAACAAACAAGATTTTATTCGAAAGGGTCTATTTATTTTGTTCTTGTTATTTAGTGCATGATATAACCGCTCGATACTAATTCTTCACACATGCACGTTCTCTGGTTGACCGGATTGCAAATGGAGTGTTTGGCTGGGAACGACTTGAAGAACGCCAGGTTGTTCTGCCACAATATTAACTAATCAATTTTCTGGATAACAGTAAATTGATGAAAATGAAAAAAATTCAAAATAGATATTCAAGAAACAAATGCCGAGAGGGTCCATGGCTACAAAAGAGTTGAACTCGTTTCATATTCAGTGCGCAAGTAGAACCAAATATCAATAAGACTACGTTTTTTGACAATAATGTCAGAGTTATGTCCATACATGCTCTTAACGTATGAATAAATAACACAACTTAACCACGTGTTTAATATTCACAACGTGGAAATTAACTCCTATTGAAGTTCTTGACTTAGATGAAGAATGACAGAGAGTCTAAGAGATAATCTTTAATCATTTGCTTTCAACTACATTTCGCAAGAGCAAAATAAATTTTAAATTTACTTTTGTAGGACTCAAACTCAGATAGAAATCGCAATATTCTCTAATTCCTCCCCACAAAACCAAAATCCTTAACAAAGCATATGCATGGGAGTTGTTCAACTCAAGCATCCGTCTTATTGTTGAGAATTAGAAACCCTAATTCTATACCACTAAGAACAACGGTAAGTAAATAAAGACAGAAGAAGCAAGATTTATAGGGTTCACCTCAATGTGAGATGATGTTCTCGTCTGTCCCTACAGTAAAAAGTCGATTTCCGTATAGTCCGCACAACAACAATAATTAGGCTTCACGGATTAATACTATGTACCAATAAGGTTATCAAGATTTATGCATTCGAAACCATATTTTTATGGTATATTCAAATACATGGGTCAGTGACGTATGGACACCATGGAATGTAGATATTAATGTTCCTTGGTATCAATTAAGCAGAGGACTGATTTATGAACTCCCAACTTAAATCTTGACAAAACTAGTTTTATGCTGTTGTTTCAAGTTGAGATCCTTTTCTTGGATGTTCCAAAATGGCAGTGTTGAAATGCATTGGGAAGGACTGAGTACTAAATTTAGAGCAAACACATGCACGCTGGGCGAAGGCCCTCAGCACACAAACTTTATAACTACAAGCATGTTTGGCTAAATTAAAAAGTTAACTAATAAACACAAACCTATAATTTCTCCAGTTTCAGGGAGAACGAGAAAACTTACTCGAGAGCTGAGACACCTGATCAGGAGTCAGCTTAGCAGAAAATCCACTTGCAGCATACTTGTAACTGTATATCAAAGCCTTTTTTGCAGCATCCTCACTTTTAGCAAATCCATCACAATTCAAACAAATCCATCAATACCCATCTTTAAATACAGCCATAAAATTCCATCACACAATTCAGGGAAAAAGATTAGTGAATTTTGACACCAAGCATGAGACAATTGAATACTACTGTGAGATTTGTTGGGACAGCGAAAACCAAGTTCACGATAGAATTACTCTATGTATTTAAACCCAGATCGTGATAGGATCGTTTTATTAATTTAAACCCAGTTAGTGATAGGATCATCCATATTTTCAAACTCAGTTCTTGGTATGATCATTCCACAAATTTAAACCCAGATCTTTATATGACCATTCTATAGATTCAAACCCAGTTTTTTATATGATCGTTCTAAATATTTAAAACAAAGCTCGTTATATGTTCATTCTATTAATCTAAACCCAGTTCGTGACAGAATCATTCTACACATTAAAACCCAGTGTGTGATGGGATCGTTCTATAAATTCAAACCCACTTCGTGATAGGATAAACCCGGTTCGAGACAAGATCATTCTAAATATTTTAACCAGTTCGTGACAAGATCATCTCTAAATTTAAAGGTATAAATTAAATACAAAGAAAATGGAAAAACAATACAAAACAAAAGGGGGGAAATCAAACCTGCCAAGAACAGATGAAAGGGTCTTGATATGATAGGCTTCAGGCTCTTGTCCTTCGGGCCTCTCAGTGTATACTATTTGAACTTTAGCTTCAGATGATGATGAATCGGCGGCCATGGCTGTTCTCGAGGTCAAGAACAAAAGGAAAATGTTGAAGAGGAAGTAGTGGATTTTCTGCATGACTTTCTTCAAAAGTGGATTTTACAGGGACTTCGATTTGATTACGAAAATCCCAAATTGTGCAGATTCTTGGATTTTATGCCTTGAACAAAGTATTGGACAAATGCAGCGATGAATTTATCGAAGATTTATTTATTTTTAAAAAAATAATTTCCCTATGTAACCGATGTGGCTACTACCGTTTTATTTCTTTCAATGTTCTTCAATTACGACCAGAGTCGTTTATTCCAATTTTAAGTAATAGAAATAGAAAAACTATTGATCATGTAAGAATTTTATTTACGTTATGCATACTCATAAAAAAGGCCGAATCAATAAGAACTTTACAATCACGAGAACACGATTAATGCTTATACGGTGATTGGGAGTTCCAAACCCCCAACACGAACTATTCGAGTATATGTCGTGCCAATTAGGATTGAACAAAACTACTGAATCAAATCGGATCGAATCGAACTCAAACCGAACTGAATTGAATCGAACGGTTCTTCATAAATAAAATACTCGAACGAGTATTTGAATTGAGAACCGATGGATTTGGTTTGATTCTCGATTCTATACTAAGAATTGAAGAACCGAATAAGGACCGAATCTAAATATTTTTTATATTTTTTATATTGAATTAATTAAATTGTTTAATTTTTTCTAAACAAATTAACAAATTGACTAATTTAGTGATTATGCTTTAACTCCCAAGTCAAGTTCATGTCTAGCCCAACCCAACACAATCCAAATTTGAAATTCAATTTTTTGTTTTATTTGGCTCAATTATTAATTTCTTTGTTAGTCAATGATCTAGGCATTTTTAAGTTTTTATCATTCCATTTTCAATTTCGTACTTTCATTCGATAAGCACGGGTCTGCTAACCTCAAATCATTTAATAAATTAAAAATCTATATTTACATGCCCAAATCGAAGCTGCCGACTGTCGAGTCTGACTTTTCGTCTCCAACTACCAATCGAAGATACCAATGAACATGTCATTAGTTGTATTTATATAGTATTCCTGTAAAATGTTAAAAAAATAATTATGGTTCAGAACCGAACATAATTGAACTGAACTGAATCGTATCGAACGGAACTGAACTCGATCGGTTCCATAATTATATTTGGACCCGACGATTCTATTTATTAAATACTTGATATATTTGATTCGGTTCGATTTTTCAGAACCGAATCGAACTGGACCATGTCTAGCCCTAGTACCAATTCAAAGTTGAAATTGACACTACAAAATTAAGTTTATGTTTGGCTCATGTTGATGAATATTCAAGTCACTTTCGAAAATTTTAACATTATTATCACGTATACGCTGCCACTTTCTATTTATTTATAATTTAAACTTGATATGTCATTTTTTTATTTATCCTGCAGTAATACCCGAGGTTGTTTCCAATCGTCTTGGAAGTTTTTCCTATGTATCCTCGTCAAGTTTAATTGTCGCACGTGATGATTCCACTCCACCTCGAATTTTTACCTTTGTCTTCTTACTCTAGTAGGATTCTACTTTCATCTTTAAACTTATCTAATTCTGATAAGATTGGATTTTAACTAGCCTACAACTCCTACTCATATTGAAATACTCAAGTCTTTTACATCTTTTAAATAGATAAGGCTTCTAGTATCCTAGTCCTATCAAGAGATTGCTACTTATCTCTATATATTTCTAATTCATTATTCAGATATATTTTTACATTCAATTTATAGTTTTACGTCTATATTTCTCATTTCCGCTAATTTAAGCATCAGAGGGGCGACGAGGGCACACCTTGACTCCTTTGTTTCAGGTGTCGGAGATTTTGTTCACGATCGTCCTCAATTCTCAAGCTTGGAAATCAATGGGTACGATTTTTGGTAGCATCATTAGCGCCATCTGTGGAAAACAGTACGTTAACCATGTTATCAGAAATTATAATTTTTTCGGATAGTTTGTTCTACCAAAACATAAAAAAGAAAGCAAGAAAAAAGAAGGTAAAGATATACAATAGGTTTTGTTTATCCATATATTTACGAAGTTATATATCCCAATCTGGACCACTCATTCCTCGTCTAAAAACTAGTGTGGGAATCTTACTGCACTCGGCAGTGTGCATTTGACAAGTATATCCCAATATATTTTTCAATAGTTTTCTCAATTAAGTGAGAATTAAAATTTGTTTGTGATATTTTTCAAACAAGTATCTTTGAGTTCATGATATGGCATGAACTTGTATTGGAGATGAAACCTCTTTATTATAATTGTAAAAGAGAATGATAATTGAGCTTGATTTGATTGCTGAAAATAAATTATCATCATGTTATCGCCCCTATATATTGGAAATGGCTAGTGCTCCGCACCACGAATTTAGCAAAATGCACATATTGAATTTCTCTTGTTCAAATGCACCATTGATTATCCCATTTGTTCAAGACTCGGTGGACTCCTAAATCCTTGCATGTCGGGGCTAGTTCACGATATTCTTATTATTGAAGGCTTGAAGGCGAGCCTTAACTCATGGCTTCTTATTATTGAAGGCGAGCCTTAATTCGTCGTTTTCTTATTGAAGGCAAGCCATAGCTTATGATTTTCTCATTAATGAAGGCGGGGCCATTGCTTGTTGTTTTCTTATTGGAGGCTAGTCTTAGCTCGTGAATTTCTTATTATCAGAAGCCAAAGCCTTGCCCACGAGCAAGCAACTTAAAATCTTGTCCCGTGCAACACTCAAAGTCTTGCCCGTGCAAGCACTCAAAACCTTACCCACGCGCAAGCACTCAAAGTCTTGCCCACTAGCAAGCACCTCGAAGTTTTACCCCGAGCAAGCACCTCAAAACGTTGCCCCGTGCAAGCATTCAAAGCCTTACCCCGAACAACCACCTCAAAGTCTTGCCCCGTGCAATCACTCAAAGCCTTACCCACGAGCAAGCACCTCAAAACCTTGCTTCATGCAAGCACTCAAAACCTTACTCATGAGCAAACACCTCAAAGTCTTGCCCACGAGCAAGTATCATTGCAAACACTTCGTACATTCAAGCAAAAATTAGTCCTAAAAATTATCAAGTAAAATGATCGATCTTATAAGCCCGAAACTTTCTTTCCATGATCTATGTACTCAGAGGCTATCAACACATCATTTACTCGACCTCAAGCAATCAACACTCGACCAGAGCAATCTACATCTCATCTTCGAGCCTCGAGCATTCCAAGTAACATCCCCGAGTCACGAACATGGATGTACGGGGGCCAATGATATGTCATTTTTTGATTAACCCCGAACAACAATGCCCGAAGTTGTTTCCAGTCATCTTGGAAGTTTTCCTCAGGTGTCCTCATCAGACTTAATTGTCGCACATGACGATTCTATGTCTCTTTACTTTAGTAGGACTCTACTTTCGTCTTTAAATTATCCAACTCTAATAAGATTGAATTTTAACTAACTTACAACTCCTATTCATATTGAAATATTGAAGTCTTTTACATCTTTTAAATAGATAAAGCTTCTAGTATCCTAATCTTATCAAGAGAGTGTTACTTACCTATCTATATATATGTTCTAATTCATTATTCAGATATGTTTTTACATTCAATTTATAATTTTACGTTTATATTTTCCCTTTTGGCTAACTTAAGTATCAGAGGGACGGTGAGAACACACATGAACGCCTTTGTTTCAGGTGTCGGAGATTTTGTTCGCGATCGTTCTCAATCCTCAAATTCGGAAATCAACATGTGCGATTTTTGGTAGCATCAAAATCGATTTATAAATCTTTTCCAAACATGCTTTAAAACTTCAATATATAGGTTGTGTTTGACACCCATTTTGGAGAAGAATTTGATTTGGAATAGTGATTGATGAAAGAATGTGTGGTTAAAAAGTAAGGAAAATTTTTGAATTTATGTGTAATATTATTTTATTGATAGAATACGTGGTTGAAATGAAAAAAGAGGAAAAAAAAGAGAAAGAGAGTGAAAAAAAAAAAATGGATGTCAAATAAGGGCATAATCTATCTCCTTGTAAGTTAAACGTCAAAGTTACGCTTCAATTTTAACAACATATTTTATAGGATTCATAATTAATATTCACTTATTCAAACCTTATTTTTAATTTTTTTACCATATTATAATTTAAGGAGCTTATAATGAAGAGAAAATTACAAAAAATCAGGTGTTTAAAGATTGATTTTTCAAAATCAGGTCTACAATTTATTTATTCAAAAATCAAGTACTATATTAAACCCTAATTCATACTCTAATCTATCCCTCGTCCAACACCCTTGTATATATTTAAAATTTACCATTCAAAAATCAAGTTTGAAGTTTATTTCTACAAAAATTAGGGTTGGAGTTTATTGAATTTTATATTTTAATAAATATAATAAAATTAAAACCCTAATTCCTCTCATTCACTCTTCTTCCTCCCTCACTTTCTCTCGTCTCTCGTCTCACATCTCTATCCTCCATGTGAGCCGCTACAATCCACGATTGAGCTCATTGCCATGAGAAGGCGCCACCGAAAGACATCATTGTGATGCTGCTTCCTCGCCGCTCTCTCTCTCCCTATGAGCCGCTACAGTCCGTCGACGGAGCCCACTACGATATGACTCCGTTGTAGTAGCGGTGCTGTACGCGCGACGCTACGGGCTCTATTCGTTCGCAGATAGTAGCAAAAATATTTGGGGAGTGATATGAGGTATTTTGTGTGGTGGAGTCTGCGGTGGTGGATCGACGGTTGGGGTGGTGGCGGTGCTTTGATGGGTGATTTTTTCGACTTTGATTTTTGTTGGTAGCTATGACGGATCTGGCGGCGATTTTGGTGAGATTGTGGGGATTGTGTATTGTTAGTGTTGGTGTTGGTGTTGGCGGGCGGTGGTGCGTTTCTGTGGTGGTGTTGTTGGCGCAGTGGTGCGCTTTTCTGTGGTGTTGGTGGTGTTAGTGTTGGGGGCGGAGACGACGGTGGTGTTGGTGCGTTTTCTGTGGTGATTGGTGGTGTTGGTGTTGGCGGCGGAGACGACGGTGGTGTTGTGTCGATGGTGGTCACAAATGATTACGACGGTGGTGTTGTGTTGGTGGTGGTCACAAATGATTTGTTGATTGTGACTAATAAATTGGTTGGTGTGTGACCAATAAAGAATAAATTGTGATTAATAAATATTGTGTGACCTACAAATTTATTAATTTGTGACCAATAAAAGTAATTTGTGACCTATAATTTGATATTTTGTGACCATAAAATAAGTTGTGTGACTTATAAATTTCGTGATTTGTGACTGATGAACAATGATTTGTTGATTGTGACTAATAAATTGGTTAGTATGTGACCAATAAAGAATAAATTGTGACCAATAAATAATGTGTGACCTACAAATTTATTAATTTGTGACCAATAAAAGTAATATGTGACTTATAATTTGATATTTTGTGACCATAAAATAAGTTGTGTGACTTATAAATTTCGTGATTTGTGATCGATGAACAAATTGTGACTTTTAAAATTTTAATTTATACCGATGAACTAACTGTGACCTATAAATTTTTTGAATTGTGACCTTAAAATTTTTGAATTGTGATCAAATTTCATATATTTATGACATTTATATATTTATTAATTAATATATAATTATTTAATTAAATTATAAATAAATTTTAATGAAAACCTGATTTTTGAAATTAAAAACATATATCCTTCATTTTGTAATNTAATTAAATTATAAATAAATTTTAATGAAAACCTGATTTTTGAAATTAAAAACATATATCCTTCATTTTGTAATAGTGGTTACTAAAAATCTGATTTATGTATTGTTTCCTATAATGAAAAGGAAGCAAGCACTACAAGGACTTGGGTTATCGTATTCAAATAGGCTCTAAAATCAGCCCGTTACAATTGGGTTCATATCTCTACATATTTGGGCTGACCCGTTTGACCCAATAACGAAGCCTGTACACCAACCCGCCCTTTTCTCGCGTTTTCTGTATGTATGTCTCCTCTGTTCCTCATTTCACCTCTCTTCACAATCTCACTGACAATCAGCAACAAGGTACTTTTTACCTTTTTCCAATTTAATACGCTTTTTATTTCTGATTGTAAATAACTTGAGGATAAGTTTGTTTAGTTACATAGTGAAAGATTCAAGCATCTTAACTTATTAAATTTTCCCAAATTTTCACTGCTATTTCTCCATCTAATGTTTTCATATTCATTTTTTTTTCATTTACATAAGCATGCACGAAAAGGTACGCTTAGAATGGAATTCATTTTTTATTGTTAGGTATATTTTTTGGGTTTGTGTTTACTCAAAATCTGCAATCAATGTTTCATTTGGGCTCTTATTTCCAAGAATGGGACTGTAAAATTCTGCTTATTTAATTGTTTTTCATGATGATATCTTAATTTGTATGTATATTAAGAAAGACAATGGAGATAACAAAAAATCGGGGCAACAGTATGTCTTTGTTGAGTGGAATGTGGGGTAATAATAAGGATGGGCTTTGTTAAACCAGACTATTATTTTCATATTTTTAAGAACTCTAAATGAGGCGGTGATATCTATTATTTTTCTAGTTCCAGTACAAGTGGAGGGTGTTAGTAAAGTATGGCATGATAAATTTATATGACTGAAGGGCAATATTTATTGGCTCGAGCCATTTTTGGTGTGAATATGACTCAAAAGAAGGTCTAAGAAATGACTGCTGTTAAGTATTAAGTACATTAGTATTCTTAAGGTTAGCTCACTCTGTTGTGAAATGACATTTTTTCATGATGAAAGTACACATGGAGGAAGTCATAAGATAAACTGGTTGGGACTGGTGAACTTAGTGTGCTTTTTTATGAAGTATCCTATTTTTGAACAGTTGTACTGAGTGGCAATTCCTACAAGGTTAGTTTTCTTGTAGCTATAAGGATAATTAGGCAGCAACATTATGAACTTTCTGCTTATTCTGCTTAAATGGATCCTATGTTGTGAAGGATGTCAAAAATGTAATCTGGTATTTGTTTGCATTGAAATAATTTGTCACCCATATTTGGGGATTAGAGTTCAGAAAGCAAAAGAAAACCAAAATACACAGAAGTTCTCGTCATGTGTCATTCCTAAAGAAAAAATGAAAGTACAAACTTGGATAAGAAAGCTTTCATAAATGTATATTTTGGAAATAGAATGTTTTCCAATTGGAAGAGCAAGGATATATCATCAAACAATGACAAATATTTCACTAGGCTTGTGTTGAACCCAATTCTTTTCTGCACAAGGCCTTCTATTCCAAATCTGTTTGCTTTCCCTTCTACTGAAACATAGAAACAAAAACGAGGCTTATACCTTTTGATGTGTGTTTCTTTTGTTCTCCGTTGATATCTGTTGTCATTTCCAAGATCCACCGGAGTGGTCATTATTAGGAACTTTTGCATGTTTATGTATTCCATCCTCATTTCATGTTATGTAACCATGGATTACTGCTAAGGAGTTACTTAAATACTGTAACCTCTTTCACATGATGCCATTACTGTAGATATGTCAATGATTGCTAAAGATTATTTTGATGTTCAATATGAGAATTTTTCTCCTATACTGTAGTCTTTCTCTTGGTCATTTATCCGTGTTATTATTCTCCTTTTGGTGTTTAGGCAATGGGAACCTTTCCTAGACATTATTCTTGTTCATTCACTACTGATTTTAATGTTGACTGACATTTGATATGCCTAGGTAGGTTAGTGCTTTTGAAGTTCATGGGAAGATACTAGTTACCGTCAGTGTGTTCTAAATGATCAGTTGAAGGGGATGGACCTGATTCTACGCTAGTCCATACAATTGATAGGCTCCGGTGAAGGCCAAAGTCTTATGGTCGCCCATATTTCTATTATTCTCCAACAATAATTCGACCTAAGAGACGACAGACCAAATCAAGGATTGCAGCTGCTCAGATTGCGAAGATGTTGCTTCCTGGCAATCGCCCAATGCATACATCAAATGCAAATGTATGTACTGTTCTTTGTTGGGTTCTGCTTTTTTATTTTTACAGTCGTGGATATGTTGATTTATCAGTTGACTTTGTTGTCAATCAATGTTTAAGAAGTGTAAATGGACCACAAATCAAAAAGTTATAAAAAACAAAAATAAACATTTATTAAACCATAACAATCTTAATAATTCTCCATATAATTAAGGCCAACATAAAACAATGAAGTAACAATTAGTAAATATTCAATTGTGAAAGAATCTTCTCTTGTTTCTTGGAAGTGACAAGACGTAGGGTAGTATAGTAGGGTTCTTTAGTTTTTCTTTTAATTATTAAGTCCCAACATAAAAAGAATTGACAGACCCAATTTTTTGTTTTTTTATTTGTGAACAAGATCGGCCCATTTAAAAACCCCTTTTATATATGAAACTCGCGCTTAGACTTTCAAAAGAGAAAAAGAAAAATTTAAAAAGGAAAAAAAGTCAAAGGTCACAAGAAAACTGAGCCCACGCCTCAAGACTATCAACGAGGCACTGGCCTAATTTGAAAAGTTCTATAAATACTGCCTCGAGGCACAATGTGCGCCTCACTATAAGGCGAGACGATGTCAATATTTCCCTTTCTTGATGTAACTTCATCAGTACTGGTGCAATATAGATCTACTTTTTTCACTCAAAGGATGTTATGAACATGCTTAGTGCATGTTTTGAAAGTGATTATAATTTAATAACTTCTAGTCAAACATACTTTTTATCCACACATTTAGTAGGACCTCCAAATACTACCCACTTATTATCCTTATATTCCGTACGATCCACGGTTTATAATCACTCAACTTTATTTAATCACTTTCCAAACATGCACTTGATCCCAAGATCTATTATCTGTTATTGCTTATTTATTGCAGTCAATGTCACCCGATCTTCTCACAGATAGTTCTGGAACAGAGGATAATGACCTACTGGTGAGGTTTTATACACTAAAGCAGATGCAATATTTATATAGGACCATGATACTTACTTGGTTGGGTCTAAAAGTTTTCAAAGCTTCTAATTTATATAGTTGGTTTTAGGTGTCATTTGATTGAATTTTGTTGTCTTTTTTTTATAGATGCCTAGGTATCAAAGTTCTAGAAACCAAGCAGATAACAACAGTGACAACCAAGATGAGTTAACGCTGCGGCATGAAGGACTTCGACCTCGTCGCTTGAGAGGACTTGCTAGAGAACAATTAAATCTCCAATCTGATGATGAACAAGATACATCAGAGGAGAAAGGGAGCAAGAATGAGCCAGAAGATGTGAATGGTGTGGCGGATAATGGGGCTGATGATGGAGAGGGTGAGGATGAGGCTGGTGGTGGTGGGAGGAATGGAGAGAATGAGGGTGAAGATGGAGAAGAAGAGGGTTACAACGAAGAGGGCGAAGAATGAGAGGGTAGACATAGATATGATCTCCGTAATCACCCAGGTTCCCCAGGATCTCTATTGAGGAGAATAAACAGAGGCCAAGATCTACTTGTAGAGTACTTCGTCAAGGAATGGGAACCAAGGTTAACAGGGATGGAAAAAAAGGTGGATTTCGTGTCCATTTGCGTCATCGCCTAGCACAAGCGGAAGACTGATGATTCTCTTCTTGTAGATGAGCTGGATCAAGGTCCTCCCATACCTTGGGGGAGAGGTAGCAGCAGATCAGGCCCATCTTGGCTTATTGGGGGATCAGATATTCACGGGACAACATCATGGGGTCTAAAAGCCGCTGCTTCTGGTTGGGCTCATCAGAATGATACTCTTGCTAATTTGACTTCTGGTATTCAAACTGCTGGGCCAAGCTCCAAATGAGGGGCCGATATTTAAACTTTACAAGTTGGTGACAGCGTGAGTTTTGATGACATGGGTGGGCTTCTGTAGATATTGATGCTTTGAAAGAAATGGTGTTTTTCCCGCTGCTGTATCCTGATTTTTTTGTGAGTTACAATATTACCCCTCCTAGGGGAATCTTGTTATGTGGTCCTCCTGGCATGGGGAAAACACTGATTGTACAAACATTAGCTTGTGCTGCTTCAAAAGCTGGGCAGAAAGTGAGTTTTTATATGAGGAAGGGCGCTGATGTGCTGAGCAAATGGGTTGGTGAAGCTGAAAGACAATTGAAACTGTTATTTGAAGAAGCACAAAAGAATCAGCCTTCCATAATCTTCTTTGACGAGATAGATGGTCTTGCTCCCGTTAGGTCTAGCAAACAAGAGCAGATTCATAACTCCATCGTGTCAACTTTTCTTGCCTTGATGGATGGCCTTGATTCTCGGGTACAAGTAGTCTTTATTGGAGCAACCAACAGGGCTGATGCCATTAATGGAATTTGCGACGCCCTGGAAGATTTGATCGCGAATTTAACTTTCCTTTGCCTGGCTGTGAAGCACATGCAGAAATATTAGATATTCATACTTGAAAGTGGAAGCAACCCCCATCCAAGGATCTGAAATTGGAGCTTGCAGCTAGTTGTGTAGGATATTGTGGTGCTGATTTAAAAGCCTTATGCACTGAAGCAGCCATACGTGCTTTTCGTGAAAGATGTCCTCAAGTTTACACAAATGATGACAAATTCTTGATAGATGTTGAATCAGTAAATGTGGAAAAGTATCACTTTATAGAGGCCACGTCAACAATTACTCCTGCTGCTCATGGAGGCTCCATTGTTGCACCATGCCTACAGTGATATCTCCAGAAAGCAATGAGTATGATTTCAAATATCTTCCCTGCTCTTGCAGTTTCCTCAGAAGTGACCAAGCTTTCAATGCTCTCCTATGGCTCTGCAATTTCTCCTGTGTATGGACCTCTAATATTATTGTGTGGTGGCATAGGTGTTGGGCTGTTAATTGTCTTTGCTCCTTTTATATCATTATTGATAACTACCATGGTGAACTAAGCATACTTAACCTTAATCTTCAGGATCATCTGGGACCTGCAGTTTTACATGAACTGGAAAAATTTCTTGTTCATTCTCTTGCACTTCCATCACTACTTTCTGATCCTGGTGCCAAAACACCAGAGGAGGCATTGGTGCACGTATTTGGTGAAGCAAGGAGAATTATGCCATCGATTACTTGCCTCAGTTCCACCTTTGGTGGGAGAATGTGAATGTA
>CAIGRN010068735.1:0-14038 GCA_903798345.1 Fraxinus anomala
TATCTAATTTGTCAATAATGCTTAAATGATTCAAAATGGTATCTAAGACACCTCCACTTCTACGAAGAGAGAAATAGAATCCAACCTTTTCATTTTGTTTTTTCTACCTTCATGGACAGTTTACCCTCAAACAATTACTTCTTATTTACCGCAGAACCATTCGAACCAATCAAATAACGAGGAATGCTCGGACTCTCCATTTCGACCAGAGTACCTGTGTCGACCCGACACTATACGAGTAGAAGTATGGGATATGGGGTGGACATGGAAAAAATCAACCGGACATGGCCATTGGAGGAACTTGTTGGAGCTTTGCTGTCACCATTGTTGTAAAGTGCAGAAACAGAAAGTCGCGAAGCTTGATCGATGCTTAGGGAAGGAGGAAAGAGTGTGGACTTGGGCTTTTTTTATTTTAAATTTTGGGATTTTTATGTAGACAAAGAAAGAATATTGGCTTGATTGTTTTAAGTGGAAATTACACAATTCCCTACTTTTGAAGATCCATATTCTAAAATCATATTCGAAGTTTTAATTTTGAAAAATCAGATATTTTTTTTTAGTGGTGTGGTGGAGGTCTTCGGTGCGGCGGAGGTTGTGCGATGGTTGTGTTGTAGCGGGTGCGGTGTTGTGGGTGTGCGTGCTAGCGAGCGTGCGGCGGCGATCATGCAGTTGTGTGTGTTGGTGCAGAGACGATGGAGATGTAGATCTGTATTTTTTTTTTNGTGCTGTGGGTGTGCGTGCGGCGGCAATCTTGCGGTTGTGTGTGTGTTGGTGCTGTAACGGTGGAGGTACATATCTGTATTTTTTTTTTGTTTGAGCGGTGCGGTGGTGGTGGAGGTGTGGACTGAGGTTGCGGTGTAATGGGGGATGTGTGTGTTCGTGTTGCATGCGGCGACGATTATTTCTGTGCGATGGTCGCGATTTGAACAACTGCTGTAGATGTGGAGGTGCGGCGCTCTCATAGCAAGCAATGTGAGCGATTTGGCCGATCGATGGATCGAGGTAGCGGTGGCTATGGTGCGGTACACATAATTGTGACCTATAAATTTTTTGAATTGACACCATAAAATAATTGTGGCGTATAAAATTTGGGATTTGTGATCGAAAAATAATATGTGACTCATTAAATTATGACAGATCGGTATGATCAATTAATTTGATAGTTAATTGTGGCTCATTAATTCGTCGTTAAGATCACAGATCATTGTCATATGTTTGAGTTCACAAGTCACGGTCATTTTTTACAAGTCACAAATCAATATAAATGGATCACAAATCAATATTAACAGGTCACATATGTTTGTAGAGTCATTGTTCAAATTTATTGGTCATATTTTATATTATTAGTCACGAGCAACAATCAAGAGGTCAAAAATCGTGTTAACTGTACAAAAAAAATATGACGGAGTTGTCTCCGAAATATTTGCAGGAGTTGGAACAAATGACGAAATCTAAACATTCGCCGGAATAAATCGGCGGCGGAACGATCACCGGAGAGTCGTCGGAACGGTCACCAGAATAGTTACCGAAATAATCGTCGGAATCGAAATAGTCGTCGGAACGGTCGCCGGAGTGGTAGGGGTGGGTTAATTATATTTTATTATATTATTTATGTATATAGTCAAATATCTGATTTTAGAAATTTGAAACTTATTTTCTTATTTTTGAAATAGTATATAGTAAAAATCTAATAAATGAATTTTTCCCATATTTTTGAGGGTTTTCAGTTTTCCACTTCACACTTATGGGCGTAAAATGGCTTGGCGGATAAGCCCACAATAACTATGAAGTCCCAATTTTATTTTTGTGGGTTGAAAGAAAAGTTATAATTTTTTCGTTGATTATCTCTAAAAATATACTATTTTTTATTTTCTTGTTTCATTTTGGGATCTGAAACTATGCTCCAAATGCTAATTTTATTATTATCTTTTTTGTTTTTGAAATTTTCTCGGAAAGATTACATATTTTCTTTTTATATTTAAAATTATTGAATTCATTTATTTTAGTCCTTTTGAAGTTTGAAAGATTTACTAATGTCCAAAATTTGGACTATTTTTAGTCATATCCTTGTATCCTTCCCGAGCATCATAGAGATTAACCATTGATACCAAATTGTTATTTTTCATATAGGTTTACTACCTTAAGCAACTAAAAGCTTATGAGAAGCATTAGGCCCATGTTTGAACCCAATTTTTTCTCCTTTTTTCCCATTCATTTTTCTACAATACTCATTTTCAACTACACAATCTCCAAATAAAATAATATTACATATAAATCTAAAACTTTTCATTACTTTTCCACCACACATTCTTCCATCAATCACTTTTTAAAAACTAATTCTTACTAAAAAATGGGGGTCAAACACCCACTAAATCATGGAAGTGTGGATGTACTGTTTTGTTGTCCTAATCTTATACCCAAGTTCAGTAATTCAAACACAAAATTGCTCAAGTGCAAAGCTGTTTTTCACCATTTAAAAAGTCTCAATTTCCCTTGACAGAACTTTCAAATTTCATTAAAATACATGGCCCTATGAAACATGCCTTACTTCAAATTTTCAAGCCACCAAACCAAGTTTGAAAACAAGACCTAGTTCCATCAGATTGGACTTGTAAGGGTCATGTGATGATTTGACAGAGATTTAGATGGTTTGCATTGATATGGACTGGGTGTGCAACTATAAAGAAACGTTGAGGACCAACTCGTTTTATAAGATTCAAAATGTGCAAGTTGAGTTATATTATTGTTTTAGTTCATATTCTTAATATACGTCTGAATTGGAAAAAGTTTTTTCATTTAAGTAATTGCAGCTAGTTTTGTAACTTTAGCTTACAAAGAAAATACATTTTTCTTGAGAAGAAAATTATATGCAATTATTTGTTTTGTCTTGAGATCTTTTCAAATTTCTACTGACATTTGTTCCCATTATTGCCAATCTTAATTCATAAGATGTATTTAAATTCTGGAAATTCGTGTTCATCTTGAATACAGTTTATAGATGTGAGGCAACACCAAAACCATTAGTCACAATTTCCCAAGAGATGTTTACTTAGTTCTTTTGCATGAGTGGGAGTGGGATTTCTAATAGTTTTGCCAAGATTTAAAGTTTGCAATGGAGGTTTATGAGAACTGTAATTAGGAAATTTGGCGGAGAAAGAACAGAACAGACATCATGATGGTGCCTGCAAATTTTTTTGGTTTATGAGTGGTTGATTGACTACTTTCGTGGTTTTGTGTTGGGTTCCCTCGTGCTGCAGTTGATGAAGACGCGCTCTTGAACCTTGCTCATCAGAGTTACAAAGCTGGAAACTATAAGCAGACATTGGAGGATAGCAAGGTTGTTTTTGAAAGAAATCCACGATGCACTGATAATCTTCTTCTGTTGGGTGCAGTTTATTATCAGGTTACACATTTATATGCATGAGATAATCATACATCTTTCTTTCTAGTTTTTGTTCTTTCTCTGTTTTTAAACTCAACTTGAAATTCAAACAAATTTACAAAATATGAATCAAGAACATGTTGCTTTGTGTTTCAGTTGCATGACTTTGATATGTGTATCGCAAAGAATGAAGAAGCTCTCAGAGTCGATCCGCACTTTGCTGAGTGCTATGGCAATGTGGCAAATGCTTGGAAGGCATGTTTTTATCATGTTTATGGACAGAAGATTCTTATAGTTTGGCTGTCAAGATGATAATATGCGCTATTCTCTATTTGTATTACAGGAGAAAGGCAATGTCGACGTTGCAATTCTCTACTACATGATTGCAATTGAGGTACGAGCTCTACTATATATCCTGTAATGCAACTCTCCTAATGTTTACCTTTAAGAGTACTGGTTGGTATTCTAATCATGGAATCTATCTAATTCAACTTCTCCCATCCGAATAGAAATAAAACTAGAATTAGAAGAATATGCTCATTTTGGTATGCTCCTTCTGGGATGCTCTTTCTGGTCTATCACGTTCGTGGATGATAACATACTAAAGTGCAGTATCATGGTTAAATATTTGTCAAGGCACTTTGCTTGGCTCTCACATGTCTCCTGTAAACATAATGACTTCGGTAATTCTTACTCTTGAAGTTGTGTGACGAAGTTTGAATGTTGTCATGGATGTAGTTATAAGAGCATGATCGCTTTGAAGATTACACTAATGAGGATCTCCCTCATTTATGCTGGACCCCATTGATAATGCGGTGATCCATTGCCAGAGAAGAGGTTGGTTGAGGAATATAAATTATATATAGGATTTTGGCGCTCTGAGAGAATAAGGTGTAAGAATGTAGTGAGATATACGAGCTATAGATGATGCTATACAACTTAGTATGGAGGTCATGTCAGTTGCCTCAAATAGTCTAGAGGGAACATGAACAAGTCCTACGATCTTCTGAAGTCACCTTGTCTTACATTTGTAAAAATATCATCACCTTCCCAGTTAGTATACCTGGAAGATGAAAAAATGAGGTAAGAGATCCTCATACTCAGGTACTAGAAGTTATAGGGCTTGTTTGGCATGGATTTTGAAAAATCAAAATGAGCTTTTGAGTTCCCAAAAGTTGCTTTTGAACTCGTTTGCCTAATTTTACAAAAGTTGTTTTGGTTGTTAGAAGAGCTTTTATAGGAAACTGGTCCAATGTGGTTTCCTCTAAAAGCACTTTCGGAGTAGGAAACTCTTTTAAAAATTAGTTTCCAAACAAAAATTAAGTTAGATTTCTCCAAAAGCTCTTATATAGAAAGCAAAAACAAAAATCATATCAAACGGGCTCGTAGGGTAGCTGTAGAGAGATTTAAGAAGAAATGTAGACAATAGGACACATTAAAAGCGAGTGTGAGCCCTACGGCTTAGCTTCTAGTGGCAAGGTGAAAATTCCATTTTTTGTTGTTGAAAGCTTTATCTTGATTCCAGGACCTGATAACATGATGGCTTTTGACTGCCTTATTCATTCACACTGCAAATTATCTTCTTGATGGAGGACATCATTCTTGTGCCAAAAAGGAAAACCAAGCTCGCGTGTTTATTATTTGGCCACATTCTCAAGGTTAAGCCTCCGTTTGGTAAAACTTATAAATCATTTATAAATAATCAAACTTTGTCCTTGTTTGAGCCCAATTTTTTAAAAATTCATTTTTTGTTGAACTCATTTTCAACCGCAAATTTTCTCGATGAAATAATTTTACACTTAAATCAAAAGAATTTTCGTACTTTTTAAGCACACGTTCTTCAAAAAAAAATCGGTATTCCAAAACTCATTTTTCACAAAAATGGAGCTCAAACATTTCATATTCAATCATACATTCCAATGGACTCATAAGTTTTAACCACTTATACACCACTAATTTTTATCTATTTATAAATTAGACAGTTTATAAATTCTTTACAAACAAAGGCTAGGCTTTTTGATTGAGTAGAATTCGAGAGATGCGCGTTTTATTCCACCTATTGGTGAATTCTTTGCTCAACGGGAATCATCACAGTCTAGGTTTTGGCCTAGTCAAATATATTTAAAGTCTACCAAAAGAAAAAAGAGTTGGCACATGAGAGAACTTGGTGTGAGCCCATTATTTGGTGCCAAAAGAATAGACCAAAACCCACCAAGAAAGAAGACCTCAGGCTGCTCATGAGGTCTTAGACAGGCTACAAGATGACCGTGTGGGGGTAGGGAGGTGTGCATTGAAAGACCTGAGGGACATGCTAAATCAAAGAATAGAGAAATCTCCCTCGAGTGTGGCTAATCCTTTTGTCTGTGCTAGGTTTGCAATATGAAAGAGTACTGAAGTGAACACTAAGGTGGAGATTCAAAAGCTTGAAGAGGATGAAGAAATGACCGAGGAGAGACTTAATCTATGTTCATATATATTGGCACCACTTGACGGGCCATTCAAGATGCCAATCATCCCCTTATTTGATGGGAAAAGGTAAATGACTGACCATTTAGCCGACTCTGTATGCAAGAAACACAATCAATGATCAGTAAAAAGTGATGTTTACATTGCAAGAGTTAGACTGACAAATCACTTTAGTAACTGTATATGTATTTCTTGGCAGGACTGAAGAGTATCATGGCTCTAGTGAGTAGTGAAAAAAATCAAAGGGTGGTTTCTGCCCCTGGTAATAGTAATTCTTGCAATTATATTTTACCCATTGTACTTCAAAAATTAGAAGTATGACAAAGTATATTTGTGGTTTGTAATTTATAAAAGAAGGTGATGGCCTATAGAAAGAGCACAACTGCTCAAGTATCTTTTATTTTAGAAAATCTGTTGTATAAAAATTTGATATCCCATTTAACCTCACTGGATAATGTATTCCCATGTTTTATTTCATTTTGAATGAAAATGTTGCTCTTTGAGAATTAACATAAATTTAATTCACTGTTGTGTTGTTTTCATATTCCCTGTTTCCACAAATATTTATAGATGGAACATATCAATTTTGTGTTCAAATAGTTAATTGATATTATCGTATAGGCTAAAACAGTTTTAAGTTTTTAGACGAAGCAATGGTAGTGAATGAGGACAACCTAAAACGACATGGCGATTATTTTAAGGCTCAAGCCATCAGGTTGCTTAGCAGCCGCAGTGACATCTTTTCTTTTCTTCATCTTAAATTTTAATTATAAAATTCAAGTTGTCTGCCCAAAAAATAGTCTCAAGCGACATGGTGGAAAATGAGTAACCTGCTTGCCAAATTTAGACGATGAAATACAAGCTGGTGGACATGAAATGAGATGTGCGTCGATGATGAATGTTAGCTAGATGTCAATCCATGACCAAAGCTGACTACTGTTAATTTTTGAGAATTTTAAAACTTTTGTTTGTGTTTTTGTTTGTGTTTGTGTATATGAAAATTCAGTTTTGAATTATTAGTTCTGAATTAGTATACATGAACATTCAACTTTGGATTAACGGTTCTGATTTTGTGCACATCAAATGGATGAATTAGAGAGATACATACAAGGTGTTTGTGAAAATGCAAATATGAATTTTGAATTTTGAGTTATGTCTTTGCTTCACATTAGAAAGTGACATGCTCTACCACTTTTTAATAAGGTCACATGCTATCTAATATGTGTTTTTGTAATAGAACATTTTTATTTGAACTTATAAAAATGTTTTAACTAATATTCAGATCTTACTCCTTATTTTTTTGAGTTGAATATGCATTAAGGCCGTCCATTAAAAAGTGACATGTTGTGCCATTTTAAATTTGAAGGTCATGCAATGTCTATTATGATTGTTTCGTTGTGCATAGATGTTACGATCATATTAAAATGTTAAAGGACATTGTTTTGATGACATGACTTTTTGTTGATGCTAATTTTGAAGAAAATGACATGATTCATTTATAGATTTGTGAAATTCATAATTCGGTGACATCATCACTTCAAATACTAGTATCTATCGAAAAATTTGCTATTGATGCTTATAAAATCATATTGGAAGTTGAGCAATGTTTACATGCACCATCAAATGACTTGTACAAACGCATGTCATGTTACTGAGTTAATAAATTTTTGTATCTAAGTAGTTATTATTATTATTATTATTATTATTATTATTATTATTTTGTTCTTTGAGATGATATTTTATGAATTTGATAAATTTTAGATAATTTGACAATTATTTTTAATTGTTTATCATAGTTATCTTTGTATTAAGCAAATTTATATTACTTCCATGTTTAGAATTTTTATATTTCTATTAGGTAAACCGAAATTGTAGAAAGTGATTCTGAGATTTGAAATGAGTTTTCTTTTATTTTGATTTTTTAACCAAAATAATCGAAAACTTAGGTTATAATTGCACATACTTGTGTATTTGTTGTTGGCTTCAACTAAGAATTAACTTTCGTGAATTTCCATTGAAAATTAGCTTACTTGCATGATTTAACCTTCATGCTATAAAAAAATAACAAGTGATTCAAGTTTTTATTCAAGTTATTAAATATTTTTTTAAAACTAAATAATGAATCTGTGAAGTTTTTAATCTTTTATTCCATGTTTCCATAGCTATGCATGTTTTACTTCTTTCAGAAACAATGCTTTCAATTATAGAGACATATCGCATTTTTGTAATAATCTTACAATTCTCCACAGTACCATCTTAGTTGAGAATTAGGTGAGCCGATAAGTCATACAAATTTTACAATTTTAATAAAGTAAGTTATGAAAGACAATGATTATCGATAAGTCTAAAATCTACACTTATATCGACATCTTCTCGAGGCTTTTTCAGATTTGATTAACTTTTGGTTTGTTTATGTTTTTTTAGGACAACCCTAAGCTTTAGGTACATTGATGTCAAGTCAGGAAACTGTAGGGACAAGTCCACTTTTTGTACTAAAATAAGAAACCTATATACTAGAGAATTTTACACTTAGGGTTGTACATTATTGGGGGCTGAGGTGAGGTGGATGAGGCCCACGCCTCAGGCCCAATATTGGAGGGGGCCTCATTTTTTGGCCCCCAATTTTTAGTTTTTTTTTTTTTTCTTTCTTTTTAGTCTGGCTCAAAACCGGAGGCCTCAATGTTGGCCCAATTAATTATAATTTTTTAAATAGTAAACAAATTACGAATGGCTCATGGCTCAGTATTTCCTTCCCTTTCTACAATACTACCACAGGCCCACAACCGCCGCACCGACGCCGTCTCCCATCTCCGATCTCATCTCTCCACTTTCGTTCCATTTATTTTCCTCATTTCCTTTCCTTTCCTTTCCTTTCCCTGCTTCGAACTTCGAAGGCTTCGCTCTTTCAGAACCCTAACTGCACGGTTTGTATCGTCTGTACGCTCTTCGAGGTCAATCGTCGACTGGTTCNATTTTGTTTAGAAATTGACTTTGTTTATATTGATTAGTGAGTACTTCTTGGCATCTTGCTAATGTTTTCAGTTTTCACCTAAGAAGAGTTGACTATAAAGGAGTATCTTCCGACTTCCAGTTGGCTATGAAATTCCGTTTTACATTTTCTATTGTTTATAGACAGTTAATTTACTTGATATATATTTTGATCTACTTCTTAATGATATTGAATAGATTAAAAATGTTTGAAACCTTGTCGGCTTATATAATTGTGGCCTGGTCGGCTTATATGAATGGTTATTATAGCATGTGAGATCAATTGCACAGGTGCACGTAGTAACAATATTGAAAGCTTTAATTATGAGATGATTGAGATATTTTGTAATTATTTTTTAGGCTAATTATTAGGCATTATATATTGGCTCGTACACCATGTCTTCTAAATAGTGGAGCTCTAAAGAGAAAAATGAAACGAAATGAAATTTTGTTGACTCAAAGTCAAGCAGACGATATGGACAAATATTTTAAAAGCAATAATGTGAATGAGTTGAATGAAGATGAGGTAATGATTCTACCTGCATGTGTTAATGAAGTAGATGATAAGGACGAAGAGGTGATGAAACACGACTGTGTTAATGAAGTAGGTGATAAGGAAGAAGAAATGATGAAACTTGTCTGTGTTGATGAAGTGGATGATAAGAAAGAAGAGGGTTGCTCTAGTAGAAAACTTCAGTAGAAAACATACATAAATAGAGATCGAAATTGTCAACGCTGATGTTGAACATTCCTTAGGTTTTTACCAACGAAAACTTTACGAACCAATTCGGACGTGTTTTGCATAGTCAGAGAAAGTCACAGGAATAAAATTAGCGATATTGATATTTCTTGATGTGATGCAGCATTTTTTAGTAGTGAAATTAATGGATTGGTTTGTTCAAGAACCAATTAAGTCTTTGTTTGATTCATAATATTTATAATACGAATATGTTCCTAGTTAGTTGTGTGTTGTAACCCATCAATTTGTACTTCACATTTGTTCATGTTTGAATCACAAGTGCAATATATTTAAGGATGTCAAATTAGCCCGTTGGCTCGAGCGGCCCGCGACCCTGCTTGAAAAAAAGTGTGAGCCGACTTGACTTGCGGCTCGATGGACACGAGCCAAGGCTCGGACCGAGCCCATTTTTTGGACAATGACCTAGCTACGAGCTTTGACTCACAAGCCAACTTGGCCCGACTCATTTATTATATATCAATAACAAGTAATAAAGAGAAAGAGTAGAGTGTTCATTTCATAAGAATTGTATTATCAAGTATCGAAATGAATTTAGCCCAACTTTAACCAAATAAAAAACTCACGTATTGATTTGTTTTTAACTAAAATAAAAGCTTTTAAACGTAGTGTGGCAAACTTTGTGAAAATTCGAACTATTGAAGTAACTAGGATTTTGATTTCAATGGTACTTATCCACTTTAATTCACGTACCCATAATTGACAATATTTATTCACACTGAATGATCAATATTCCTAAACTACCTAATAATCTGTCTTGAATAGAGTCTTAGAACTATAATCTGTCTATGAAAATTGCAAATATAAAACAACTTATAAGAACATCTAAATATCAATTAACGACCACAAAAACCATTGTAGTATCGATATCCCGCATCAAAATCTATGGTATTTGTTATTAGAACTAAAGTGCATATTTCATCTCCTGGTACTCAAATAAATCATATTATTAGTCAGGTAATAAGAAAGCAATAAGAACAATAACAAACATTCGATCGTGAATTCATATTTTGTGTCAGAAAGGAGAAAATAGAAATAAAGCATCAAAAGTATGATTTGCATCTCAGTCTTTGAAACTTAGAATTTAGTTATGCATGTTCAAATCATAAAAACAATATCGAACGAAAACAACGTCACTGGAATCGAGAAAAATAAAGAAAACAAAGAAGAGATTGATGAATTTCAGAGCTTAAAGTCCCAAAACTCAGCAACACTCTTCTTCTTCAAAACTCTGGGTCTAAGTTGTGTGTTTTTGTAATTTTTTCCCCCCCAACCCTAAGTCTAAAATTCTCTAGTATATAGGTTTCAAATTTTCGTGCAAAAAGTGGACTTTTCCCTACGGTTTCCTGACTTAACCATCAATGTACTTAAAGCTTAGGGTTGTCCTAAAAAAACATAAAAAAAACCAAAAGTTAATTAAATCTGAAAAAGCCTCGAGAAGATATCGAGATAAGTGTTGATTTTAGACTTACCAATAGTCACTAACTTTCATAACGTATTTTATTAAAACTGTAAAATTTGTAATGGCTTATCGGCTCACCTAATTCTCAACTAAGATATTACTGCAGAGAATTGTAAAATTATTATAACCTAAGTTTTCGATTATTTGGGTATCCTTGAGAGTTTCCATAAGATTTTTTTCTAAAGTTTTCGAAATTTTATTAAGAAATAAAATTAAAAGAAAACTTGTTTCAAATTTCTGAATCACCATCTAGAGTTTCGGTTTACCTAATAGAAATATAAAAATTCTAAACATGGAAATAATATAATTTGCTTAATACAAAGATAACTATGATAAACAATTAAAATAATTGTCACTTATCTAACATTTATCAAATTCAAAAAATTTCAGCGTTGCATCTCAAAGGACATAATAATAATAATAATAATAATAATAATAATAATAATAATAATAATAATAATAATAATAATAATAATAATATCTTAGATACAAAAAATTATTAACTCAATAACATGACACGTGTTTGTACGAGTCACTTGAGGGTGCATGTAAACATTGCTCGACTCCCAATATGATTTTATAAGCATCAATAGCAAATTTTTTGATAGGTAGTAGTATTTGAAGTGATGCTGTCACCGAATTATGAATTTCACAAATCTATAAACGAATCATGTCATTTTCTTCAAAATTAGCATCGTCAAAAAGTTATGTCTTCAAAACATTCTATGCTTTAACATTTTGATGTGATTGTAACATCTATGCACAACGAAACAATCATATTAAACATTGCATGGCCTTCAAATTAAAAAGTGGCAAAACATATCACTTTTTAATGGACAACCTTAATGCATATCCAACTCAAAAAAAATTAGGAGTAAGATCTGAATTTCAGTTAAAACATTTCTTTTAAGTTTAAGTAAAAATGTTCTATTACAAAAACACAAATTAGATAGTGTATGACCTTATTAAAAAGTGGGAGCATGTCACTTTCTAATGTAAAGCAAAGTTATAATGCAAAATTCAAAATTCATATTTGCATTTTCATAAACACCTTGTATGTATCTCTCCAATTGATCCATTTGATGTGTAATAAATCAAAACCATCAATCCAAAGTTGAATGTTCATGTATACTAATTCGGAACTAATAATTCAAAATTGAATTTTCATAACAAACAAAAACTTAAAAATTCTCAAACAACCAATTTGAGCCGATCATGCCTCAAACAAACTCCAAAGTTGAATTTTCATATATACCATAACAAAAATCTTTTAAGTAAAACTAGTATATTACCTCAAAAATGAACTTTCAATGCCTTTTGAAAACTGAAATTAAAATAGGAGAAAGCAATAAGAACAATAACAAACATTCGATCGTGAATTCATATTTTGTGTCAAAAAGGAGAAAATAGAAATAAAGCATCAAAAGTATGATTTACATCTTAGTCTTTGCAACTTAGAATTTAGTTATGCATGTTCAAATTATAAAAACAATATCGAACGAGAACTTAAAGTCCCAAAATAATGTAAGTTTAAAATTCTCTAGTATATAGGTTTCAAAATTTCGTGTAAAACGTGGACTTGTCCCTACAGTTTCCTGACTTAACATCAATGTACCTAAAGCTTAGGGTTGTCCCAAAAAAACATAAACAAATCAAAAGTTAATTAAATCTTAAAAAGCCTCGAGATGTCGAGATAAGTGTAGATTTTAGACTTATCAATAGTCATTGTCTTTCATAACGTACTTTATTAAAACTGTAAAATTTGTACATGGCTTATCGACTAACCTAATTCTCAACTAAGATGTTACTGCGGAGAATTGTAAAATTATTACAAAAACGTGGCATGTCTCTACAATTTAAAACGTTGTTTCGAAAAGAATTAAACACGAGTAGCTATGGAATGAAAGATAAAAACTTACAAATTCATTATTTAGTTTTAAAAAGCTATTTAACTTGAATAGAAACTTGAATCACTTGTTATTTTTTATAGCGTGAAAGTTAAATCATGAAAGTAAGCTAATTTTCAATTGAAATTCACGAAAGTTAATTCTTAGTTAAAGCCAACAACAAATACGCAAGTACGTGCAATTATAACCTAAGTTTTCGATTATTTTGGTCAAAAAATCCCGTTTCCATAAGATTTTTTCTAAAGTTTTTGAAATTTTATTAAAAAATCAAAATAAAAGAAACTTGTTTCAAATTCCAGAATCCCTTTCTAGAGTTTTGGTTAACTTAATAGAAATATAAAAATTCTAAACATGGAAGTAATAAATTTGCTTAATACAAAGATAACTAGGGCTGGGGCGTGAGTTGGGCTGAATTGATTTTGAGTCCAACCCAACATGTTCAGTTTGATAATAAATCAAATCGACACTAACTCATTCACAGTTGAAACCAAACATAATCCAAGCCGACCAAAGTCAGGTTGGTTTGGGTGGGGTTGATTGGTTTTGACTTGAATTCAATTCAAGTTGGACAATTTTTTTATGACCCAATGGTTGTGACCTTTTTCGTTGAATTTGAACAATTTTTGTATAAAGTTTGATACCATTTCAATTTGAACCAATTTCAATTACATTAAAAGGGGTTATTTGAAAGGTCTTAAGTCGATTGAAGTTAAAATAATGGTCCATGAGGTTAAGTTCTATTCCAATAGAACAATATAAATTAAAAATATTGTAAAATATGTTAAATACAGTATATTATGAGGAAATTCAATACATGTTAAATCAATCTAAATACATATTGAATACATGTATATTATAGCTATTGAATAAAATGAATTCTACCTATATACTAAAAATGTTAAACCGTCCAAACTCAATACAAAATCTCCTTCAATCCAGGTGTTTAGTCAAAAATCACGTCAAAAAATCGAGTCGAGAAGCCAATGCACGAGCAGCAATGAAAGATGGAAGAGACAAGAGGCAGAAGAGACGTAAGGCAGAAGAGAATTTTGATTGTTATCCCATTAAAATGGGAC
>CAIGRN010068737.1:0-11134 GCA_903798345.1 Fraxinus anomala
GATCCGGTAACCTGGTTTTGGAAAACATCAGAGGTTCTAATCCAAAACACTTGACTTCTTTAATATTTTGAGGAATGAATTCAAGAGCAGGAAGAAGAATAGGAATAGGTGATTCCTGGGTATCCAATTGGAAGAGACGTGTGCAGAAGATTGTGAGTCTGTAAGTACAGTAGATCTTTGAAGCTACAGGAGGTAAATCAGGAGGTATAGTGGAGTTGGCTGGACAGTATCTACGGTAGCAGATCGTAAGACTGGAATGAGCAGTAGATCTTGAAGTTGCAGGGTTTACAACAGCTAGTGAAACTAGTTTGGAAATGAACTGTAACCCACATTATCTATAGTGGAGGTAAGTGGCTTAGTCCCAGAGTTTTTACCAAGTTGGGTTTCTCTGTCATCAAACTTTGTGTTATTTATAGCTTTTCAAATATTACAACTGTAGTAATTCAAGATAGGAAAATTGGATTATATGCTTAACCATCTATAAACTAATTAAAAGTGACTTATTGCGTGCGGAATTATACAATTAACAACCAACAAGTCACTTTTAATTGTTTCTAGATGGTTAAACAAACAATACAATTATCCTAAATTGAATTGTCGCAGTTTGTAATAAGAAAGCAATAAATAACACAAACATTGATGACGGAGAAACCTAACAGGATAAAAAATTTAGGACCAAGCCAGTTACCTTCACTTTTTTATTGTTTTTCTTTTCCTCTTTTTCTTTTTTCCTTTTCCTTCACATTTTGGTAAAAAAAAATGTTTGTGTACATCACCATTTACATATTCTGTAACTTTTACAGAATATGAGTGACGGTAAATTAAATTAAAACTATTAAAATCTTTTCACCACTTAAATAGTTATATACGTAAAGTGGGTTAATTGCGAGGAAATTTTTTTTAATTTGGTTGGTGAGATTTTCACTTAGTCAAATATCGTCACATCGTCTATTGATAAATAAATATGTAAATTGTGATGTAGAGATTGTACAATCGATTTGTAATTCTTTTATTAAAATGTTTTCAATTTTTTTTTTTTTTACTAAAACTAATTGCTAATTACAGATTTTAATTTAATTGTCCTAATGGTCGTTGAACCTATGTGTATGTATTCGATTGATCGCTGAAATTTAAGATGTCGAGTTTTGGCCACTAAATATTTTAAATCATTGAACGTTACTCACTAGAACAACATCCGTTTCAAATCGTTAACGAAATTAGTGACATGGCTAACGGAATGCACATGTGACATTTCGTCACGCCTTTAATAAATTACTACGTCTTTGATTGCTCACTAAATTTTGAAAAACGTCTTCGATTGCACACTAAAATTTGATGCGGTCGAATTTTGGCTACTAAACTTATAAAAATGACGTAAATTTGTTGTTCGTTAAAAAATGTGTACCGCAAACACACAGATAGCGTAAAACTAAAAAGTTGGACAAAGGAGTCCAGATTGTCGATTTCACGAGAAATGATTACTCAATTTCACAATAGTTAAATTTAATTTTAACATATTTTTGTAAAATTTTAAGCTATTTTCACCTTTTGAATTTTAATTAAATTTATTGTCTGTTTCATTGCAAAAATTATTTAATTAAATTTATTGTGTGTTTTGTTGCGAACTCTAAATTATATTTCAATTTAATTTTAATAATGAAACACACCATAAATTTGAATTTTTCAAATGATGAAAATACCTTGAAATTCTACGAAAATATGTTAAAATTAAATTTAATTATTGTGTAATTGAGTAATCATTTCTCGTGAGATCGATAATCCGGATTTATTTGTCCGCTTTATTACTTTTATGTGACCCGTTCACTTGCGATACACATTTTTTTTATCGAACAATAGATCAACATCGTTTTTATAGGTTTAGTGGTCAAAGTTCAATGAGCACTCGAAAACCTTTTTTGAAGTTTAGTGAGCAATCAATAACTTTTTTTTAAGTTTAGTATGCAATCAAAAGACGTAGCAATTTATTAATAGTGTGACAATGTGCCACATGCGCATTTCATTAGCTACGTTACTAATTTAATTAAAGGTTCGAAATAGATGTTATACTAATGAGTAACATATAACATTTAGATAAATTTAGTGGGTAAAACTTGGCATGTTAAATTTCATTGAGGAAACGAAAACGCATACACGAGTTCAGTGACCATTGACGCAATTGACTCCAGATTTTACCCCTATATTCGGTTTGAACTTCAATAAAACCCTGAACCAATTTTACTCCCTCTCCCTCTCTCTCCCAACCCAGACGCCGGCGGCGCTTTGCCTTCTTCTTCCCTTATACTCTCAGTAAATAATTAATCAGGTAATGTTATAAAACTTGCATCTTATAATATATTTTACTTTATTGCGTGCGTGAATTTTTCTTTTTTCCCAATCAATTGAGAGTTTCCCTCAGTTTTAATGTTAGATGTAAATTGTGTTTCCGCGTGTGCATATTTTATTTTCATATGTGGATGTGGAACAAGAATATCCTTGTATATTGATTGTTTTGAGCGCTCAACCTTTGGCTTGAAAACAGCCTATACTAGAGCAATGAAGTTGTTGTACCTTTTAGAAGATTTTGTTGTTAATATACATGGAATGATGGAAAAATAATCAACACATCTATTTCCCCTATTGAGTTGGCAATGCTTGATCTATTGCAATATAGGGTTACATACACTTGGTAGCTGAATTTTAGGAGACTATGGACGTTTCCAGTGAAGCACGTTACAAACCAACACCTGAGTTCGAGGAGGATAAAAAAGATCCACTTGTCGAACTCAATTTAACGGACTCAACGGAGCTATGGCTCATTCAGTGGCCCATTAATCAAGTAAAAATCTTTTTACTTACATCGTGTTCATTATCTACTCATATCAAATTGTAATTTTTTTTCAATTTAACTTGTTTCAAAATGAAATAATCAACATCTCTGGTGGAAGATTGTGTTTATCTCGAACACGAACGTGGATATGGATAAAAAATATTAACCGGTGCTACTGTTTTATTTCTTACCAAAGTAAATAGTTGAACCCACAAAATTTAACACAGTTGAATATCAAAAACTAATGTCCAGTTTCTAAAAATTTTCGGTCATGGTCTTCTATGTAAAGTTTTATCACATTGACTTCTGAAAGCAAACATGTTAAAGAGTTTTCCCTCTATGTTTTCCTTTTCTATTTTCATCCTATAATGGTTGAAAAATTGAATTTCTGTGTATTTGACATTCTTTCCATCAAAACTCATCTTGCTTCTTGAAACAACTATACTGAACAAATGATTTTGTTTTTTAAGTGACTTCATCGTTGTTTGTTTTCAAGAGTCCTGACTTAATTACATTGTCCTGCTATGTAATGTAGGCTCCTGATTTTGACGGGCAAGAACTGTCATTAAAGCTTCACCGTGATGGACATTTGGGCAGTTTTGATGGTTCTTCTGGTAATTTGGGTTAAGCGCTGCCATATTTGCCTATGTGCAATATATTTTAGCTATTTCTTCACTGTTTTAGCATTGTTTTGTGGTGACAGGAAAATCGTATGAAGTGGTTAGTTTCAAATCCCAGGATCCTGAGGCAACAGTTTTCTTATCTTCGGCATCAGAGTCAAAAATTGGTACTCATTTTTGAGTTTTCTTGTCCTGCTTTATGTAGCTTTCTTGGATTGTTGCTTTTATTGACGTGATTAATTATAGAAATAATGAGTAATGTCATGTTTGCTATTAGTATATTAACATTTTGGGTATGCAATTACTAGTTGGACATTACTTGTACGGTACAAGTTCTTTTCAGATACAAACGTGAGGTAACATGATCAAGTTTTTTTGGATTTGATAAAATAAATTAAGATGTAGAAGTTAGCAAAAATAATAATAATAATAATTGATATATTTCATAAATTTGAAGTTTTACTGCCTTTATCAACCTTCTACGTTTCTTTCATATCCTTATACATCATTGTAATATGAACATGGGATAGGGCAGCTGATGCCCAGTTGTTTGCAAATACCTGAGAATGATTCTCTGCGTTGTGTACCTGCACTGAACTGTGGACAATTTTTTTTTAAAAAAAAATAAAAATTAGAATCTGTAGCCAACATCAAAAGTTAGTAGTTTGATTTTAAGAACTAGTTGTTTTCATGTTGTAAACTAGTTGACTTGATTAATCCATTTAGTTATCTTTTCTTGTTTGTGTTGGAACCATTACCGACCAACATGGTTGACATGCTAAAATAGAAGTTGCAACTGGCATATAACCTAGCACATGGATGGCCGCAACATACACGAACTGTGATTCAAATGTCATTTGCCAAGTGTTAATAACACATGATTTAATGGACTAGACTTCTTGTAAGTTAATTTATTTTTGGTTCTTATGATTGTTAACTGAAGCAAATAAATATGCGTGAAGTTATTTTTTTCACAAGAGAGAATGGACTTTGGACTCTCGACTGAAAATTATAGACAATTCTGTCATTTCTTGTCCCTTTGTGTTGGAGTAGTGCAGAAGTTACTGATTTGTCTCCTTTTATAAAGTTCTCCTTAATGTTGTGGTGAAATGTACATCGATAATTTGGTTTCATTTTCCATTGATGCATTATATTTCAGCTGGGAAGATCTCAAGGCGTGTATCTCTTGTCCATTACCCTGAACCTAGTGAACTTCAAAAGCACAATAGCAGTAATTTGAAAGAGATGTCTCAGAGGTCTTCTGCTGCTACTTCAACAATGTCGGGTCGTCACTTTGCAACTCCTTCTCAAAGTTCTCGGCAAAGAAGCTCTCATATAATGAGTGGTTATGTTTCATCTGCGCCAAGTAGTAAAAACAAGAGTTCCATGTCTGGTCCTGGGGAATCTCCAAAGCCTCCAAAGAGAGGACGTGTTGATGAGTCGAGTAAGTCCACTGGTCAGTCTGCCCAAGATTCAGGAAGAGGAAATAGTGCAGTTACCTCCACTGGATCCTTGGAGCATTCTGACAAAAGAAAATCAAAGAAGCAAAAGAAAAGTGAGGTTTAAAGTGTTGTATGCTCGAGTATTTATAACATACTGTCTTACCTTAGTTCTCTGGGTATTCATCTTTATAATATGTTGTGTATCTTTACTCTAAATTTGAAAGTTTTCAACTTGAGAAAATTTTGTTCTTTGCTTCATTTTCGTGATCATTTGTTGAGTTTTAGGGAGCCTTTGTTTGATCTTTGATTTTTTAAGCCGGCTTTTGTTCTTTAGCCAACTTCATTGCAACTTCTTGTTTATAAATGCATCTGGTGTTAATTATCGTGAACATATAAATGAGGGAAGGAAAATAATGTTCTAGCTCTTGGTGATTGTTAATTTACTTACATTAAGCAAATGCTTTTAACCTATCGTCATTGTCTTGACTTTGTGATACTCAAATTTCGACTTTTGTTACTTCATAATTGTCAACGTCATATTTTTAAACACAAAAGAATAAATTGCAAAACCATCAGAATTTATGTGCAAGCTCTTTGCATATATATCGGGTTAATTTCATTTTTGATCGCTCAACTTCAACTGAAATCTCAATTGGATCACCTGGATTTTAAAATTATCATCGCCTTTGCATTTATCTTTCACTTGAGTTAAAAATAAAAATAAATAAATAAAGTAACTCTCGGTTCCAAAGGTAGAATGCATTGAGATAACCATAGGACATTTTCAGACTCCAGTCAGCTGTAAGTAATATCGGGCTGCCTCATGTTGGATCAAGTTTTTGTTGGCCCATAGACCCATTGAACTTTGAATGCAACCCACCGACTGAATCCATGCCAAGTCAAACAGCCCAACTTGCTTTACACCTCAAATAGCATGATAGGCTAGCTCTTTTTTAAGTCGAGCATCACCTAAATGTGCTAAACTTGAAAATGTGTGCTGCATCTTTACAGAAATGTAATAATCATGTCATGTCACGGGGTATTAGTTATCACCACAAAAAACACAGGATGGAAACAAAATGTTAGCCATTCATTGATTCAACCTGTCGCAATTCTCCATATCAAGAGTAAAGATATCAGCAAAAACCATTCAGTACAATGCACATTGCTGTTTTCAGCAAAATCTTCATTATCTATGCAGCTCAAGAGTATGGAAGATTCATAGATCCTACTTGAGAAATTCCTATATCTGATTAGTGATGGATCACAATGAACTTGGATGTAGAAATTCAAGTTCATAACAAAAAAAACATGGCTGCACCAGCAACCAATTGGTTTAACCAATCTCACTTTGGGTCGGACCTAGGCCTTGCTTCCAAGCTCATAAAGCCCAGCCTCAGCAACTCGAATCCATTTCAAATAGTCCCTTCATCTCTTTTTCATGCAAAAAGCAAGAGAATAGACGAACTAATCCTAGAATATCCTGATGAACCACTAGCTTCCATTTTAACCTAACCCAGTTCTAGTCCCGGGTAAAGGTCTAAGCATCAGATGACTGAGAGACAGCTGGGAATTTCCAGAGTTAAACAGTGCATTCGGGGCAGAAGAGGACGGTTGTATAGCTGTAAGTGGTAATTGTGGCCCAAGATTATACATCCCTTGTTGTTGCATAAGGGACATATGGGGATGGACAGGTTGGTTATGGCCATACCCGGAAACAAAAGGTGGTTGCGAGCCTAAAACAACTTGCTGCCTATTTCCCGAGTTATTATTTACAATGGCTGAACCAACACCTGGTGGGCCCATTGCTCGAGAACCTCCAGCAAACTGTGCTGACATCATGAGGCCTCGTTCTGCAGCCAACCTCTGCCGTGTTCTTTCCATCTGTTCGCATTCTCTCATCAATAAGGTCTCGATTTCAGCAAACTGCTTCAGCTTAAGCTCTAATCTCTTCAACTGAAAGGGAAGAGGAAGCACGATTGAACTTGTTAGATATCCAGTAATATCATGAAGGCCTAGTATTAAAGAAATATAGTATTTCCTTTCCATCTAAAGAATAGAATCATAATAAATGGATTAAGCAATTCAAGGCAAGAACATTACAACTTCCTGAAATAAAATATTAAACAGAATATCAGATGATAATCCATTTGCAAGTAGTAGAAAACTAGAGGACAGCATTAAAAAACTTGAAAGAGAGATACTGACTAATTTTAAGTGAAAGTGTACCTTGTAATAGTCGACGAACTCTACATATCATCGTCACAAGACTGATTATAGTCAGCCCCGTAACTCGTTATAATTTAATTCAAGGATGACTAGTAGTTTTAGACAGCACAGGTAAATCTGTGATATTTCTTGATCATATCCTAAGCTTATTCGTCAGTTACCATGGATTTTTGGATCCAAATTTTCTGAATTATTCTAGTTGTAATACATTTGCTTCGGCATCACAGATCCAGCCAAGGACATATCACATATGATCGATATGCCTATGATACATGTATATGCATAAATGCATGATTCTAATGAAAACATCATCCAACATGTATTCTCTGAAGAACTGGGAGAAAAAAGGTCAACACCACAAATTCAGGAGGATGGTCATCCGAACTGGAAGTTTGCTGCTTCCAAACTGTTTACTGGTTACTAGCTCGCAAGTTAGTATTTTGTGAGTTTACCCAGCCAAGAGGGTGCTCCAAAAGGAAATAACAGGAAATATATTAGGGGAGGGGGTGGGGGGTTCCAAGAGTTACGACTTCAATCAGAGCACGGAAGTAGAAACTAGACCAATAAGAGACCCAACAAAAGGGAGAGCTTTCCTAGATTGCCGAATAGAAGATGTTGCTTACAAGATAAAGATCGTGTAGGTCCAGGTTCAGATAAACGACATAAAGAAAGAGAATGAGGTGTTAATGCTTAGCAATGCATCATTAGCAAGAAGCGTCAAAAATGGCGAAAGTTAAAGATGCACACTATGAAAGACGATGTATAGACTTATGTTACAGGGATAATTATAAACGAAGTGGCTAAATTCAGAAATTGGTGGAGCAATTATTAATCTTATCTACTTTACAAATCTTAGGTCAGGAAGTAAGGTAATACATTAGAACATCTTACAGCTTGAGATATTGTCATCCTAATGCTGATATCTTAGAGACGTGTGAAGTGTGGTAGCGTCTTTCTAAGGTGTTGCTTTGTGTGGAGGATGGTGTGGGAAAGAAATATTAACCCTCAGAAAAATAAAAAAAACATTGAAATTATTTTGCAAAGCAAATTGCCGTAAATGCGTTTCAGCTTAGTTTTGAAAAAGTAAACAAACTCAATCAAGCCCGATCCAATCATCAGGTCACTGGTTAAACTGGTGGTTCACTAAGTGAACTGCTGGGTCATTACTTAAAAAATTTCAAGATTTATATTTTAAGACAAAATTAATTTTTTTAAGTTAATTGTCACTAATCATTTTAGTCCATAAATTCTTAATATTGTAAACTTATCTTTTACTGGACTTGTTTGATCTAGATTTTTGATAATAGATTTTGCAAAAAGTAATTTTCTCGAGAATGTATGATTAAAAAATAGGAAAATTTTATGAGTGTACATGCAAAATTATTTGATCGGAAAAATTAGTGGTTGAAAATAAATTTTAAAAAAAAAACTTAGCCAAACAGGGGCATAATATTACATTTTAATTTTATGATTTTTTGAATTCTATAATTTTATAATTTTGCATAATATAGTATTTCTAATGAAATGTATATTGTTAACATTTTTGCAAACAAATATTCTATCAATTATATAAAAAATTAGTCCATTAACATTTTCGATTCATTTTAGCTAAATATAATTCTACTCTACATAACAAACCATAAAATAATTATTTGATTTTAAAAAGCTATTTAATGTTTTGTTCAAATTTTTACTTTATTCAATTTATATGTAATATGTGCTCGACCATTATTTTTTCAAGAATAATTAAAGATGGTAGTAGATGATTTACGATCAATTATATATTCTATGAATACACAAGTAATAACAACAGTTCTTGGCTCCATTGGTACTCTTTCCACATTTTAAAGTGAAGGTCGCGAGATCAAGCCATTGATCCCTCAAATTTGGCAAAATAATTTTTCAAAGCCAACCAGGTCGCTGGTTTATACAAAAACTGTTGGTTCAACCAGATCTGACCGGTTCTTGACTGGGTCAAGTGCAATCTGGACAACTAAGGGCACCTGTCTTGAATAAGGGCCCAGGCCAGCGGTTTTACGGCCAACCGGTCGGTCCGCACAGGGTTTTATAACTATGACTCAAAAAACTTTTTTTCTCTCTGTTTGATCAATTAAGTTTCAACAAGGCTCCAGTTCAAATAACAGCACTCTTGCATGCACACAAAATGCTCAGATAAAACTTATTATTTAAAAGAAAACTCAGTTCTAGGTACAAAATGAAATTACTAATGCAAATGCGCCAAATTTTCAGAAAAAATACAAGACCGAAGTACTCAATGAGATCAGCAAGGTTGGTACCTGATGATTTACAATATTAGCAGATAACCGTTGAATTTCACGTTCTTCATGATCAGCGAAAAGCTTCGCCTTCAAAGCTGCAGCAGCAAGACCAGCTTTGGCAGCAGCTTTCACACTTTCAGCAGATAATGAAAAAGCCTCTGTATCCTGCTGACTCCAATGACTTTGTCCTCCAATCATATCTTCTGAGCATGTCATTCAAAGGAACTAAAAGAAGAAATGAGAAGAGACTAAATAATCCACATCATACCTTTTTTACAACAATTTGTGTTTTCCCCCTGAGGACTCCTCCCTCCCTTACAATTGTCCTTAGACATGGCGGCCAAGGAAGCATGGGCACAGGCTGCAGCCACTCTTGGCCCCAATGCAGAGGTCAGAAAGGCAGCCTAGAAACAACAGCAAATAAGTATTTATTAGACGTGGAGAGAAGAGGTAGGAGCCAACTGAGAAGCCAGTATTTTTGAGGAAAAATTATGCATTGCTAAGTTAGAAACAAGGTATTTCAATAAGAACGGCAAAGAGGCGGAAAAAGAGAGGATCTTCACTTTGAATGCTGCAATTTAACTAGTAACAAGTCGATGTCAGGGTAAGAAACCTTGTGACATTCTTTCCTACAGAAAGCACTGGCGGGAAGAGGAAATACAACCAAACCACACCACCTTAACGCTGTCAGGGGATTGAAGGGACAGGGGAATATGTGCAAGTATAGAAGTAAGATAAAATCAATCTAGAGCAGTGAAATGGTTAACATAAAACGAATGGTAGGTGAAATCTGATCGACCCATTCTCACTCAAGTGAAACGGTAAACCCATATTTACCTCACCTTTTGATTTTGGTTTCCTCCAAGTGTGTTTTCTTCTCCTATTTCCAATGAAATTAAAAATGCATAAAATAATGCAACTACGCATAATAAGCCCAATAAATCATAAAAAACCTGTCCGTTACTGGGCTGCTGAGAAGCACCAACACACTGTCGGCGACAACGTATCAGTGTCCGATACGTATCGGACACCGATAAGCCTCCGACACGTCGCCGACTCGAGTCGGAGTCGCTTGCAGCGTGTCGAAGGCTTAGGTGGGCAGCCGGCGAAACTGAGAAGGCAGAAAAAAGAAGGAAAAAGAGAAGAGAGCCGGCGGAACTCTGGCAGCTTTGGGAAGGAAGAAGGAAGAAGAAAGAGAAGGAAAGAAAAAGAGAGAAAAGAGAAGAGGAAGAGACCCGTGGAATTGTATCCTGGGGAAGGTGTGTCTGGGAAAGGAAAGAAAACAGTGCATAGTGGAGGAAGAGGAAGAGATGGCTGAAGATGAAAAGTCATTATTTTACCAATGAAAATTTCAAATTGTAGGGCCAATCACTGTAAAATTTCTCATGTTGTATACGTTTTGTGTCTTTTCCAATAGCTGTATTTTTTTTATAAAACAATATATAATATTTTGTTTGAATTAATTTGTACCATTTTACCGTTCAACAAACAATCAAACTTGTATAAGAATTCACACACTTCTTTCTCACGGCATATTCCGAAAATTGGCATAAAATTTCAGAAAAATCCATTTAAGTTAACTTTGTTATTTCATCTTTTTCAAACATTTCATCAATCCACATTTGAAGAATCATTTGCAAGATCCAGCCGAAGATATTTTTTCCAAATTTCGGGTAATATCACTCCTATCTTATTTAAGTATTTGAAATTATTTTTCTTTTGAAGTTATGAGTGGTA
>CAIGRN010068739.1:0-20402 GCA_903798345.1 Fraxinus anomala
AAATAAATAAATAAACATAAATGATACAAGTTATGACATTGATGTGATCGTGGACAGAGTATTAGTCATTTTTCAGAATATTTAGATTCATTTGTTAAGAAGAAAGAATTACATTGCTATGAGGTACTGAATTTCGAAAATTAAATGGGCCAAAACTACCATACATGGATAAAATTCAATGCAACTAAAGAAGCTTAAATGAGAAGGAGTCTAAAGAAGCATCCAAGACTATTACCTCAATGGGGTCTATGATACACGGATCAGGGTTTAGCTTAGCCATGGCGCCTCTGGGATACCGGAAGCACACAGGACGATCATCGATACAGGCTGCAGTAGTCACCATACGAGCAAGCTCAGTTTCATCAGATGGTGCCATCACAATCATATTTGGCAAACATGACATAAATGTTATATGAAAAGCCCCAGAATGAGTTGGACCATCTGACCCCACTAATCCTGCACTTGTGATTGCGAAACGCACAGGAATCTTCTGCCGATCTACATCATGAACTACCTAAGCAGGTCAGAAGGAAAGAAAAAAAAAACATTAGGGAACTGTAATTTTATAACTTTAATTCCCATTTCCAATGCTGCAAACAGATAGAAATAGGAAAAGAAACTAATACAAAAATAAGAGGTGAGAACCTGGTCATATGCTCTCTGTAAGAATGCTGAGGGAATTATACAAAATGGCTTCAACCCCCCACACAACAAACCAGCCAAAAATGTCACAGCATGCTGCTCAGCCATGCAACGTCAAAAAATTTGTCTTGTAATTTATTCTTCAGAAATTGAAATGGTGGTTCCATTCCCATTCCTGCATGGACCACCACGATATTCTCATCTTTCTTCGACTCTGTAATCAAAGCCTCTTCAAAGCAGTCAGTGTATGTCCGAGGCCGAAGATTGCAAGGTAGTAATTCAGAGTTACAAGAATCTGGTTGTCATATCACCAAAAGTCCAGCATTAATTATAGGTAGAAATTGTGACATTCCCTAGAAGCTAAAAGAGGTGGAAGCTTTTCCCTTTTACTTATACGAAACCAGAACTAATAATTGATAACATATAAATGATGACAGAAATGTAACAGTCCAAAGAAAAAAAGCAGCAAACCTGTATGGTTTTCATTTGATGTTTTAATAGTATTATTTTCTACTCCTGGTTCTTCTTTTGTTATGACATGAACCAGAACCGGTCCCATAGAGTCCAAGGAAGCCACTTCATGCCAATTTTCTTAGTAAGAACCTGAAAAATCATACCAAAAGTGATTGCCAAATACCAGACATGATACTATCTGTTGCAATCAAATCTATTTGAGATTTACGATAAGGGAGACAACAGAAAATGAGATTTCGATCTACATTTTATGACATGTATGGGAAGAACATATAAATTAATTAAAAATGGTACAGCCTCAAATATTTTAAGAAATTTTCTGATAATGTTAAACGTATGTGATCACCATCTATGGCTAACAGTCACTAATATTCGTGATAGATTACTCAGGGCAGGAAATTTGAGAATCGGAACACTAATATCTCAAGTAAAATTACTTAAATCATCATAACCATTTTGAACTTAAAAGTCCCACAGATTTCATAATTCGTCCTTAAGCGCAGTATACAAACAATGAACTAAAATTTGGTTCTGAAACATCATACGGTACTTCAAAAGATTGTTGTATCTTCGAGAATCAAATTAAAGTATATCACTATTCGCATCCAATCCTTTCTGAGCTATATTAGCAAACTTTGGTTCATTGATGACAACTGATAATCTCATTTTGGTTGTTTGCATCATCAAATTTTGTCAAAGAAAAAGTAAATGAAGAAATGAACACATTTTCTATAGGATAGGGTACTGTTGAAGAGTACCTTAGCAATTTCTCTAAATCTCCTGAAAATTTTACTTGACTGCAACTTGCTCAGGGTACTAGATAAAGCATTAACTGATGTTTTCAGTGTTTGCTCGAGCTTTTGCTGTAACAAGTGACGACTATCATTCAATATCACTACCAAATTTGAATCCAGATAACCAGCGTTACTCGTCGCCTCATAAACCTGACAGGCCATGGTTGTTTCATTGCTGATGACTGCAACTATACGGTCTCTTTTTCCTTTAAGGTCTGTGCAACTGCCATGCCTGGATGAAAATAATAGCAGAACTGCAATATTCAATAAAATAGCATAGACGAACGGATATCAAAACATTTTAAATTTGGAATTGAAATCAGGTCTACAGTCATAATGTGAGAAAAACCAGAAGTTTTTCATTAGATACATGGATAAGGAGAGGCATTACCAAGTCCAGAAGATATGCTGCTGCATCCTGTAAAGTGATTTTTTGACGGGTAGTGTATTCGTAGAAAAATAACCTATTTGTACAATCATGTTTAACAATTATGGTTGACAACCTTGGTGCTGTCAAAATTCGAACCATTGATTTTAAAAATAATTTTCGAAATGGATAAATGTAGTGTTACCAAGCGTGAATTGTCAACCAAAATTGTACAAGTAGCATGGTTGTTTGAAGATTCATAACATATTTTCATTCTAGATGGTCCCATTCGAGATGCGTGTGTCCAGGGAAACGGGCATACATAATTACATCAAAAAACATGAGATGTAAGTTCGTGGGCCACTCTATTCCCTTGGCCGGGAATGAAACAACGAGCCAACCCATGTCAAAAAAAATAATACAATAACATGAAGGATAACATCCGCATTTGGTGCAAACTATTAACTTTGAGTTACTCGTAATGAATCACACTCAAAAGACATTTCCAGTCCATCCCTTGCCTGATTGCTGCATTGGCGTTCAACTTCAGTCCACTCCTTACTGCACCTCCCCCCTTGCCCCTTTGCCCTCCACTCCTTCCCCATACTAGTGGCCACATCCACTAACATCACTTCCTCCCTCGCCCGTTCCCCAAACACCAGTCGGTCCCTCTTTTCCCAAACCACCCACATAACCCAGCAGAGAAATTACAACTCTTCCAAATTACACCCTTCTGCCATACTGGTAAGAATTTCCCTAGTATCATTCATTGCATAAAACCCTTCAATGATAGACCACCACCAACATGATTCCAGACAGACCGACCTCCCCGAAGGGCGTAGAAACAAAACATTAGTACATTCTAAAACCCCACATCTGACATCGCACAAAACCTCTCCCCGTGCTAAATTCAAACATGATCGAAGCAAATCAGAAAGGACCCTGCAAATAAAATATTCAGCTTTGGAGGTACTTCTAATTTCCATAAATTTTTTACCAGCCTTCATCCCCCAAACTACTTCCTTGGCCCCCCAAATGATGCACATCACTCATCAGGAGTCTATAACCCGTTCGGACTGCATAAATACAAAAGTTGCAGAAATGCCAAATGAGTTTGTCCACTCTGCGGTGCAGACTGAGAAGAATAAATAAAAAAGCCTACTTGTCAACTGGAATGAGGAATTCATTTTCTGAACATCCCACCAGCCTCCCTCGTCCATTAGATCACTGACATGTATCACTTCAGGTCTGCTTAGTTCATAGAGTCGAAAAGAGGCTGGTCGCAGCACCCACACATCCTCAAATATCAATACATGCTGCCCATCCCCTATCCTCCATCTAGTCCCTCGTTGGATAAGAGACCACCCCCCACAAAATAATTTTCTATAGAACCTCAACTCAAGTTATAGAGACAACAAATTGCAAACAAAGTATTTTTTACAACTTCTTAAGAAGCTCAACTTTAGTTAGCAGAAATGCACTAAAATGGCATCAAACATGAATTAACATTCTTATCCAACTTTAATTCATATCAATACATTGGTTCTCAAAGACTAACGACATCATCCACAAATAAATCCATTTTCAGAACAATTGAAAAAAAAAATATAAATAAAATTCAAGACATAAAGTAGATACAGAAAATTATCACGCACAATTTATATTTATCATTAGGCACTGAAATTAGTTGCAACATACTCAAATATCCTTATCTCGAAATGGATCACCGAAAGAAGGATCATATGGGGTGGCAATCAAGTGAAGGTTATTTTTTCTTGATACAGCTATTCCTACGACTTCGGTGATATATATATCATTAGAGTTTATTCGTATTGTGAAGCTTCCAGTAAAAATGATGAAGAAGTTGAGCTAAAAGAAACTCAATATTTGCAAAACCGAATATTATACCTGGATAAGAAGATATTCAAAGTGATTTCCCAAGAAAATCTCTCTGGTTCAAAACTTTCTGGATTCTCCTAGTAGTTCTGATCTCTTCCAATTAACCAAATGTTGACAATCATATTGGCGTTGAGGGTACCCGATACCCACAAATCTCACATTCCTCTCGGCATGCTCTTGGAATTATAGAAACAGGAGGGTGCAAACGTAAGGTTTCTTTGATAACCAACTTCATGTATTTTAGCATGTGAATGTCCGTCTCATTAATTTTTTTCTTTCCATTGAACGCTTGCCTTATTTCATTTGTACTTTCTCCATTTCACTTGGGTTTTTCATTAACTCTACCATGGCCCAATATGTTGATGTTGAAGAATCCGTTCCAGCCGAATAAACATGTCCTGCAACATCACAATGTTTAGTATTCAGAACAAAATGTGGTAGGGGAAAAGGAAGCTTGCTTAACTATATGGTTAAAAGTTTACAAAAACGACTGCCTTGATATTGTCATTGGTAATTCGAAAGTTGAATTCGCCACTTTCCTTTAATCTGAACAACAACAATCAAATCTTACAGCCCAACTCCCCATTTGCTTTGTTTGTTGCTATCAAATTGTTTCTATGCTCATCAATAATGGTGTCAAGAATAACATCAAGTTTACGCTGCATCTTCAACAACTTAAAATTATTCCAACTGATTAAATTGAATATTTTTATTAAGGGAAATAAATCAGCTAAATCAAATTGCCCTGCCAAAGCTATAGCTTTCTTTATAAACCTTATTGAGTCTCCCTATCTCTACACACTTTACCAAATGCAGTTTTGCATGTTGTAAAACTTGTACACAAGAAAATTTTCTCTACTAAATCAAATGGTGCTTCAGAAGTTGATCGGATCGATTCAACTAGCCACATGCCTAATCCTTCCTGATTGAGGCAAATGATCGAACATTTTTCGGGCTTAACATTTCCAATATAAATTTCCTCATTTTCCTTCAAAAGTAGGGAAAAAAAAGGCATATTTACCTTCAGCACAACTGATGAGTGAATAGATGTAAGATCAGGGTTTCTCTCCTTTGGGACAACGGAGAATGATTTGCAAGCCATTATTAGGATGGTGGTTTAGACACGTAAACCTCCAACGGGTAAGCCGTTCTCTTTCAACTTTCCACTCACAAGAATATCATAAGTTGTGTCATCAGGTACAAGACCTTTATCAAGCATTTCATCATGCAACATAAAAGCCTCTTGCAAATTCCCCTCTTTAAAATATCCAGCAATTAATGTATTATAAATGAGTACATTAGGGGTCATACTCTTTTTATACATCTCTTCCAAGACCTTGCGTGCATTCTCCACCTGTCCTTTATTACAAAGACCATGTACCAGCACAGTGTAGGTAATCACATCAGGCAATATACCTTTGGTACGCATCTCATCATAAAGATCTGAAGCAAGAACTATATTCCCATCCTTTAGTAGCCCATCAATCAATGTGGTGTATGTTGCCAAATCACATGGAATTCGTTCTTTCCTCATTTTTTTATATAACTCAAGTGCTGCTTCCATATTATTCAGGTTTCTGAATCCGCTAATCATGGTGTTATAAATGATACTGTTGGGAGATAGACCAACTTCCAAGATTTCATAAAAAAGTTCATGGGCAGTTTTCATGTCACTTCTTTTGCAGAATGCATTAATAAGGGCGCTATATGCAGTTACATCCAATTGAATACCTTTGACTCGCATCTCATTTTGCATCTTCAAGGCAAGATCAACGTTGTTGCTTTTGCAAAACCCATCAATCAAAGTGGTGTAAGTGATTACATTGGGGGAAAGTCCACTTTCACACATCTCTCTGTAAACAGCCATTGCAGAATTAATATCACCTTCCTTTACAAAACCATCAATAATGCTATTATAAGTCATGCAAATGGGACTGAATCCCATCACCATCAAATTTTTCAGCTTATCTTTTGCGTCAGAAGTTCGACCAACTTTGCATAAGCCATTGATAATGGTGTTGAATGTGAAGTCAGTAGGGGCAATCCCTAAGCTTATCATGTGATCAAACATTCCAAGTGCTTGTTCACAATCACCTTTCTTGAAATATCCATCTATCAATATACTATATGTGACGACATTAGCCTTCAAGTTCTTTTCTAGCATCTTGGATAGTAAGTCTAATGCTATATCCATGTTCCCTTTCCTGCAGTTTCCAAGAATCATATTGTTATATGAAACCGTGGTCGGTTGAACACCTCGGTCAATCATCTTATCCCATATATTGCAAGCTTCATCCACTCTAGCCAATTTACAAAACCAGGATATCATATTATTGTAAGTAAACACATTGGCAATACCAACCTCAACAGCCTCATCAAACTGCTTGGTTGCCTCCTCCACCTGTTGAGCATCCAGAAACCCATTAATCAAAGAATTTACAACATAGACACTTGGTTGGATATCTGCATATTTCATTTGAGTATATAACTGCTGTGCCTTCTCCATGTTTCTATTCCTACAGCATCCTTCAATAAGGACTGCATAAGTGACCTTGTTGGGAGTCAGTCCATCTTCAATAATCTTATCAAACAATTCTAAAGCACTGTTTAAATCTCCTAGCTGACAGTACCCTTTCATCAAGCTTGTAGCAACAACCAAATTGATCAAATATCCACTACTTATCATCTCATCCTTAAGCCTTAATGCCTCAGTTAAATTCCTCTGCTTCACACATGTAGTAATCACATTTGTAAATGTACCCTCAGAAGGAACCCAATCCATCTTCTTCATCTCACTCAACAAATCACATGCAACAATTGCATCCAGTTTCATACAAGCAACTCGAACAGCAGTAGTATAAATAGCCACATCAAGCTTCATTCCACTACCCTTGGCCTCCACAAAAAGCTTCTCGGCCTCCTCCACTTTACCCTCCCTTAAACACGCACCCATCATCACATTTACAGTTGCACAATCATAACTGAATTTATTTAAAATCACATCATTAAACAAATTAAAAGCCTCATCATTCATATCTCTTTTAACCAAAGTACTCAAAAAATTATTCATTACCAACGCCCATGGTGCTATAGCACAAGAAACCATTGCTTTAAAACAATCAACAGCATCTGCACATCTCCGTGCTCTAACATATCCATTCAACAAGTAATTAAAAAACCCCGCATCTAACTGAAAACCAAATCTTTCTGCACAATCAATAAAGTGATCAACGAGAACAACAGCCGAGGGAACTGAATTACTAGACGCATAATTGTTAAGCAAATTCCTAACTACACCGTTATGGTTCCCAGAACTTACCAGAATGTGCAGCAAGAGACAGAAAGGAACCACACTTCCACGTGCAAAACCCCTCTGTTTCTCTACCCATTTGAAGTACTCCAAAGCTGAAAATGGGTCATTCCTATGAGATAAAAGACTTTCGATGACATGGGTTTGGGTTAAAACTGGGTTTTCTGAAATAGGAACTTGAGAAGTTTTGATCTTGCTTGAATTTTCGGACTCTGAGGTTCGCTTGGTGTCAATACCAGATGGATTGGGACTGGGAACATCTATAATTTCTGGGATGGTATAGGAAGATGATTTACGATTGTGAGGAATGAGAGAAAAAAGAATTCGAGAGATTGATGAAGACGAAGAGGAAGAGGAAGAAGAAAGAGGATGGAGGAGCCAAGATTTCATTTTGCCTTTGTATTTTCTGCATAAAAAACACAAGATGAAAGCTATAAACAATGTTTTAAAAATTGACCCGGGCATCGACCCAGAAATTAAAAAGGGTCAAGGGTCAAAAGGTCGAACCGGGGTCGGACCGGGAATTTTTAAAAATAAACCAGTGACCTGTCTCTTACCAGTAAAATTTTCAAAGCAAGAAACCAAGTAATGCAGGGGAGAAGAACAAAACTCAAATTCCAATATTAATGAAAAAGTTTTGGATTAAACAATGGCACAACAAGATCAAATGCCTTCAAATTTTTGGATTAAACAAAAGTTCTGGTATTACAAAAAGCCAACCACGCAAACAATGTTTTCCACAAACTCCTCTTTCTCCATAGCCACTTACCCCCAAATTTTAAGCACCTTGGAGATGGGAAAATTCTGAGATTTAATCAATTTCTTGATGTCCTCTGACAAGAGGGGTGGGGGAGTACGGTATTGACAAAGAATTATACACAAAAAGAACAACAAAATCCGACAAATTTCCCAAATCAAATATGAAAATTGTTATTCTAAACCTACAAAATATGCAAGATAAATAATTCTTATCCCTAAATTAATTGAAATCTTGGAAGAAAATATAAATATTTCTGAAAAATGAAGAACACGATGAAAAATCAAGGTGTTTAGAAGAAATCAAACATGCTTTAGAAGTTAACCCGTTAATGGAAGAAGAACACAATTTAGAATATGGAGTCAAGAACAAAGTACAGAAATTTGGAAGAAATACCTTCGATGGATACGGCAGTGGCACAGTGGAGAGGAGGAAAAGGACGATGCTTTTGAAATTGTATTGAAAGTGAAAATAAGGGCTTCGTTTTCCTTCCTTTTTCACGGGTTCCTTCGAACCGGTAGCGGGTCACGGTTTTCTTATAAACCGGCCGGTTAGACGGGTTTTTAGACGATTTTAAAACTAAAGGGTTTATAAATCAAGTCGGACCGGATTTCAGACCGGTTCCCGATTTCCGGTTGAACCGGACAGTCCGGTCCGGTTTTTAAATCATTGATTTTCTTAACAATCATTTCTCCACTCATGAAACACGAGGGTAGAGCTGGGCGTGGTTGGGTTAGTCCGTTTTTGAACCAACTTGAAATTGAACCGAACAATTTGGTTTGAATTATTTTCAACCCAAACCAACCTGAAATTGGACAAATTGAATTAATTTGAACTGGTCACTCTTGTCACAGTTTAATTTGTACTTGGCCCCAATTTAAATTGGACTATGCTACTTCATTTTAAATTATGATTTTTGAAGGCTTTATATGTGATTGTTAACAACTTAAAATATAGGGAAATTTACACAAATAGGAAAAATAGAGGGCGTATTGAAGTTTAAAAATTTATAGTGTATTTGATACAAACAATCAATTCTAGTAATTGAAAAGAAAAACATATAACAATTATTCAATAATAATAATCAATCAAAAAAATATAAGTCAAATTAGATATAATTAGCTCGAACACATTTTATATACACAATTTGATAGGAGAAAATGTAAAATTAGGTTCTAATTAGTTGAAATTTTGTTTGGAAAGTGAATATTTGTAATAAAGATGATAATTTATAGAAAAATTATAGACAAATTTTAAAAATTTAGGAGGGTTAAAGTTTTGGTAAAAGGCGTGATGGAGAGAGTAAGAAAGAGCAAGAGAAAAAATTCAAATTTATTGTGATTTTGTCCTGTTTGATGGGAATTAAAATTAAATTTCTAGTAAATTTTGAGAAAAAATTGAAAAGTTATAGATTCCATATTTTTATTTAAATTAATTATTTTGATTTAAATTAAAATTTAGATTTCAATCGATACCAAACAAAACTTTATAAAAAAAAAATTCTCAAAAGTTGCGGGTCCGCCAGTGTGTGCTGCAACATTCCTCAGGGTATTGGAGAGGTCTTAGATTCTTAAGTGAATATAGACTGTGTTCATGTTGGTCAAGTTTGAATTTGATTTGTCGATGACCGCTAATGTTTATCAAGAGCTTGATAATATCTAATGTCTATCCAGAGTTGAACTTTGGGATACGATGACGGACTTAAAAAGCCATCTACTTATGGTTTATATCCAGTTTTTTTGTATAATACTTCGCATCCTCTCTATCATATGTTTTATAGAAGACTTAAATTTGAAAAAGAACGAATTCTAATCTTCCAAGTTTCTAGGGAGAAAAGTGCAACATCAAAAGTCAACAGTACACAATGTCAAATGTATGAAGTTGCAAGAAGTTTTCAGACAAGCCAATTTGTATTCCCCTGACAAAGGTTTGATTCCAATTAATGTCCACAACTATGTTTCTGTGAAATTCATGAAGAAAAGTAAAGCTTTTCGCAACTCAAAAAATCAATGTGAAAAAGAAAAATTACAAATAGTCCATAACCCGGGTGGTTCGTGGTTAATGACTAATATAGCATAGAAGGAAAGCAAACCTGGCTCAATCTCGAGAGAATAAATAGTATACAGTGAATACAAAAGAATGACTACAAATAACATCCAAAAGGAAATAAATATGCAGTAAGAAAGTTATTGATGCATTTGAAATGAAGTGATAACTCATATCAACATGCACAACCACCATGTTGTTCTGTTTCAGAAACAGCCTCCGGCATGCCCTGGAAATATCTGTAAATGCAAACATAAAAAGAATTAGAAGAGGGAAAAAAACGTAAACGACAAAACAAGAAGCAAAAAGTAATCTCAGAGACCATGTAAGCAAGGGAAGTGACACCCACCTCCCAAAGAAACATAACAAGTGTAAAACATTAACCAATTGTTATATAATGTAACCTTTTTGAAAGATTTCTGTGTTAATGTTATAGGTATTAAATGAAACCATTTCAAAGAGAGAGCACAAAGAAAATGTAGAAATGCCTTGATCAACCAACATTCAAAGAAGTCAAAATCTTAATTCTGATATCACATTATTATTGTGATCAACCAACAGTTGAAAAAATCAGAAATTTTTGTTATGCTTAGTCATTGCAATTTACAATTGAAGCACTGTCATGTGCTTCTATTTGCATTCTAAGAGCATCTTCAAGAGACTCTCTATTTTTAAAGAGCATATTCTATCATTTGAAGAGCATCTATATATTTAGAGAGTGAAACTTTTGAAGTACTTCAACAAACTCTTTATATTTAACACTTAATTTTAATACTCCCAAAACATATTTATTATTTTCATTATTTTTTATTTTAACTAGTTTTTCTTTAAATTATTTTATTGTTTTCCTACATTGAAAATTAAAACTCTTTGAATGCATTTAATTATAGATAGTGAGTTTGACTCTCCAAATTTGGATAGTCAAATTCACTTTCTAAATTAAAATGTTAATTTAAAGAGTCTCTTAAAACATGCTTTTAAATGTTGACTCTTTAAAATAGAGATCATTTCATATTTAAAGAGTCTGTTGGAGATGCTCTAACACCATTTCTAATAACCATACCATAGTGTAATCTTCCTTAAAATCACCCAAAAAAAAAAAATGGAAAATATAGAAACAAATTTGTGTGCTATCTACATATCATCATAACACAGTCAAATGGATATGGAAAATAAAGCGAACCCAGGTTTCCTTTCCCACTGCCTCTCTAATAAAATAATGCAAAGATCATATATCTATTTACACAGAGGATGCTCAACAGCCTTAAAACATTAGCTCCAGATTACAATTTTAGCAGCACAAAGTGCACTAAGACTATTATGAGTGTGTTTAGTGCATATTAAAATGAGAGAATGCATTTTTTTGAAGTGAGGTGATAGAGAATATGTGGTTGAAAGGGATGGAAAAGTTATTGATGTGATGGAAAATATTATTTTATTGAATAATGTGTGGTTGAAAATGAGTAAAAAATGAGAATGAAAAAATTAATGTGGCTCGAACAGGGCCTATATCTCATATGACGAATATACTATGATATATTAATTTCACAGCCTATTTTCTCTCTACAAATTACATTTTTCTGCTAAAATCTTCAATGTTTTTTAATATATTTCTATGAATATTTCACTGCAATTTTCATGTAAGGACTTTAAGGGCCTTGTTTGATGGTTATTCTAGGCTTAAGGTGCGAATAATAATACACCTAGGTTAAGTTAGGCCATTGGTCTACACTTCCCTAAAACATATTACTCCAGCTATATTGCCATCCTACAAGTGATGAAAGAAAAAAAAAAGAAAAAAAAGAATATCAAATTAACACACACACACACACCCAGAAGATAGAGAGGATGACAAAAGAAAGAACATGCAGAACATGGCAACAATTCAATAGGTAATGGTTCTAATATTAGATCCACACTGACATGCTCTGCTCATGCTCATTGTCTAAAGCAGACTTCGCAATGCACAAGAATGCAGCATCAACATTGTAATCCTCTTTTGCAGATGTCTCGAAATACGGTATGTTCCCTTTCGATGCACACCATTCCTTGGCTTTCCTGTCAGAAACCTGTAGTTTGAGAAATTAGGCCAAATGTGAACAGCTCTTGTATTTTACAGCATAGCAACTAAACTTACCACTCTGCTATTTCCACCATCTATATCGATCTTATTTCCTAGTAATATAAAGGGGAACTTCTTTAGATCAGGAGGGTTTGCCTGCAAAAGAGCCAAATTCTGTTAATTCACAAAGGAACAATGTCTATACAAGTAGTTGCAGAAGTTTCAATAAAATTTCACCCACCACATTTATAAAAGAAGTACAATGCTTTAGACATAATAGACAAAGGAATATCACATCATTCTCCAGCATTCCAGATATTTTCTGGAAGCTAAATTGAATGAAAATAACAAAAGACAGAGGAGTGAAGAAGTTTTGATTATGAAGCCACTAAAGGTAAAATAAGTCAGGATCATTAATGAGATACACAGCATATAACATTTACATTAATCACATGAAAAAATAAGTTTTTCCGAAGATTTTAGAAGGTAGGTGACGGAATTGGAACTGAAAACATGTAAAAAATACATCATGTATATTATAGGCATAAAAATAAAATAAACGGTGATGGATTTTCTTATTTTTAATTTATGTTGTGCATGTTTGGCAAAGCCTAAATTATAATTTACTACCTTTTTATATCCAAGGCATTTCGTAGGACCCACAACTTATACACACTCCCAAACATGTTCTTTATTTCAGTCTCTTAAGTTAGGAGATTTTCCATTTTTGTTATTTTGGTAACTTTCCATTTGTCTAAGAATGTTATTTTTCTGCTGATTTATAATATTAAATGATATTGAAATTTATTTTCCATTTGTCTAAGAGTGTTATTTTTCAGCTGATTTATAATAATAAGTGATATTGAAATTTCACATTCTCTCTATGAACTTCTTCCAATTTTCCTTGTCCAGTCTTTCCATTTCTCTCGTCCTACATCAATTGGTAAAATAATATTAATATGCACAATACAATTCATTAGCATAAATTTACTGTTGATGGTACCGTTCCTCATGGAAAATACTTCTATTCCTGTATACTGACAATCAGTAAAAAAAGTGACTTCATGTGTTCATAGACGCGGATATTTAAAGCATCGTCTACCGATGATACATGGATATCAGGAGAGGAGTTTGACGTCTTATTTAGCTTGTTGGAGCCGAATTCTTTTCAAGCTTGGGGGAGTAAAATTTTAAGTAAATTGTGATTTGTTTTCATTTATTTTCTTGTACTTTTATTTATTTTATTTTGATAATTATAAGTTTTAAGTAATGAAATTTTTTATTTGTTGGTTTTTAACTTCTCATTTTTGCTAGGAATTGAAGTATAAATGGGACTAGGACTTAATAATAGTAGAGACAATTGATTTATGACATCCAATGATCTCTCTCTCTCTCTCTCTCTCTAAAGTGTCTAAGGTAAGTCTCAAGTAACAAGGATTGAGAAAAAATAAATTAAAAAAGAGCTAAATTACGCTGAATCTAAAACTTGATTAAAGCCAGCCACAAGCATCATTTAGGGTTTGTGGACCGAGCAAGTAAGAAAGGAATGCTCGGGCGAACTCAATATTTGTTGAACCACCATCAAAGAACTTGGGCTGCATGAGAGGGAAACTTTAGTTTAATTAAATTTAGTCTTCACGCCCCCACTAAGGTATAGACCAAAATTTGGTTTTTCATTGAAAGCCTGACGTGTGCACTATTTTTCATAGAAAAAAAAAAGAAGTTGGGTCTTGCACTGATAGGCTTTGCCTACTTTGATATATGTTGAACTACATTAATTAAAAGTTTTAACTATTAGACAAGAACCACGTTTATGCAAGACATACGAACTAAACAAGTAGACAGGTTTTCACATAATTCTCAAGTGATGACAATTGTCAACCATATCCGAAAAGTCTTATATAAATTGCGATGAGATTTAAACATACTAGTCAATACTTGGATCAATTCTAAACACAATAAAGGAGATATAGTTAAAGGAGAAGTAAATTGACCACATAAGTCTATAACCATCCAAGTTAATACCGATTCATTACAAAGATCAACCTGAGGTCACGATGAACCTATTTTAAACAAGATGTTAAAATTGTTTATTATATCAAAAGGTGGTGGATTAGTTATGTCTGTAATCAAGTATTTCAGAATGAAAAAGGATTGTGTACACCTATACAATTCCAGAACGAAAAAATTATTGATTTGTTTGAATTGAAATGTTTTAAGAAGTATTTCACAGCACACTATACATTACAATGAGTAATTTTTTAGACCTTTTGGAAACTGTAGTACAAAGAGCTGAACAAGATAAACTAGCGAACCTGTTTGAGAAATTCTTCATGCCAGTTGTCGAGAGTATCGAAGGACCTCATTACATTGACATCATATACCAGAACGCAACAATCGGCCCCTCTATAAAATGCAACTCCAAGACTCTGAAATCTCTCCTGGCCGGCAGTGTCCCATATCTAATAATACAAAACGCAAGTTCATCCTAAACTTAATGACCAATCTAATTCTAGATATAAAAAAACACATGAAAGAAATTATATTTTTTGCGCCCAAATAACCTACTTGAAGAGTCACAAGACGGTCGTCGATTTGAAGTTCCTTGGTGACAAAATCTGCCCCAATGGTAGCTTTATACTGCTGACTGTATTTCTTATGTACATATCTAAATCATAAATTAAAGAACGCCATACCCATATAGTAAATGAAATCGTCACCAGAAACAGAAAATACAATGCGGCCTCTATTAATAATCTAACACAATCATCATGGTCTACAGACATAAACTAAATTGAATAAATGAATAAATCAAACAGATCAATGAAATTACTGAAAAAGGATACTGGTTCATCAATGACGTTTTACCCACCCTGAAAACATTAAAACAAAATTAACACATAAATCCTTTAAAAAATAAAAATAAAACCGTAAGATCAGAGATTATGAATTACCGAAGTCAGTGAAACAAAAACAAAAAAAAGGGGGGGCAATTTTACCCACTATCGCCGAGGACGATGACCTTGAGCAATGTTCGCCTACGGAATGACATTTTTTTTGCGATCACAAAAATACCAGTACCCTTTTTTAAAAAGTTTGAAGAACACGTATGAGTTGTAAAGAAAAGGTGGAAACAGGACAGGAGAAAGGGGCGCCAATTTCGATCAACGCTCTGATTTATTTATTTAATTATTTATTTTTCCGTCAATAATTAACCAACTGTTTTTTTTTTTAAAGAGGAAGATATTTCAAATGGAATCCGTGCGTGGTAATAAAAGCAAGAATAAAGTTCAAGTACACAAATTTTTTGATAGAATTGATGCCGACGTTGACGTAACCAAATTGAATTGACCTTCTTTTCTTTTGTTTTCTCATGTTCCAATGCCGACGCTACTGTAACTATAGTATGATTGTAAAAACAATTAGACACATCAGTAGTCATCTTAATCAAACTCGACCACTAATTCAATTGATAGAAATAATAGAGATCAAATCAAGGAAATATGTGTCTCTTTTAGTTTTTTAAATTTGTTTTTTTTATATGTATATAAATTTTATTACTTATTTTAAGTTGAGAGTAATTTGTTTTTTTGGTGAATTTAACACATATTTGGATTTTGGATGAGAACCATCGATTTTTAACAAAGATATTAAAATAAATTTATATAAATGTCTTCAGCTTAAGGGTTAAAATGCTTATTTTTCATTTCGGTACTTTTATGACATAACGTAGTAACGACTACATGGAATATAACTATCGAAAAACGTAACATTTCACATTGTAGCTCGGATTCATGGACCAAAAATCACCAATGGAACCAACAAAATCATTCGATAAACGTAGAATCTCACTTGTAATTGATGAGTAACACCAACAAAAAGAACATAGCAAATAAAAACCTTGTGAAGAAGCTGGAAAAGTATTACATAAATTTGAATTAAAGGCTCATCGAAGATGTTTCTCTAGAAAACTCCTAGTTCTCTTCCTCAGTCGAGTGAAAACAATTACCACGCAAGCCAGGATCCATGGAGGGAAGCTACCTCCCGAGAAGTTGAGTTTTTTCATCCATTCTGGAGTCTCTTTCATAACCAAAATAATCATGAAGGTAATTATGGCTACGCCTAACAATATCCTCGTAATAGGCTTGAGAAGAGAATCCTGAAATTAGTGGGCACAAAACAAGTTATATTTGACTATCTATTGGTAATTGCAAGCAGCACGAATTTCTCAGATGTAAGACTACCTGCAATTTGAAAGTAGCATTTTTGGACGTGCAAAATAAGTAACTTAGAAGTAAGATTCGATTGCACGTGAGCGCAGCTGAAAAAGCTTGTTAGCTTATATTACCATGCAAGCAGACATTAAGTAAATTCTCGTGCACATCGTTCATTGATGGCAAAGAAGTTAAAATAACTAAAACGTAGAAAAAGTTTCCAAAATACACGACCCAAGAAAGCTCCTTTAACCTAGAATAACAATTCAAACATATACTAAGGTCCGTTTGACAAGACTTTTGAGATCCAAAAGCTACTTTTGGACTCCTTTGGCTACTCTTATGAAAGTGTTTTTTCTAATTAGAAGAGTTTTTTCAAGAAGATCGTCCAATGTGGCTTCCTCTAAAAGCACATCCGGAATAGGAAATTGTTATAGAAATTAGTTTCCAAAAAATAAATTAATATAGCTTTTCCAGGAATCTCTTCTACATAAAGCAAAAATCATGTCAAACATGCGCTAAGAAGCTATGATGCATTGCACTAACAACCCAACAGCTCTTACAAGAAAAATACAGCAACAGTATAAACCTTCTATAAACCTTCTATGGGATTTCTCCTTTTTCTTGAAGGATAACAGCTCATCATACTTAGAACAGAATGACCGCTAGTAATTTAGCCCCTGTTTGGTGGGAATTAAAATTAGATTTTTAATAAGATTTTGATAAAAGTTGATAATATGTGTGGTTAAAAAGCTACGAGTCTCTTAAAATATGTAATTAAAATTAGTTGTTGACTTTGACTTAGATTAAAATCTAGCTTTTAATCCTTACCAAACAGGGGCTTAGTTTATGTGAAATTAAAGTTTGATGAAGATCTCTAGAAAATATTGAAGGGGTACATCACTGGGAATGTGTATTGCAAACATTTGGAAACTCAAATAAGGTGAAATAAAGGTATGTTAGGTTTATGCAAAGAAAAGATCAGACGATAAATTCTAGAAGAAAACTCGGACGCAGAAAAAATTGAAAAGGAAGAAAGGGAAGAATCTTGCAGGTAATGCAATTTTACCATTTCAATTTTCGCCCATGTTTGATACACATTCTTTCAAAACTCATTTTTAACCACACATCCTTCAATAAAATAATATTTTCCATCACATCTATAACTTTTTCTTACTTTTTAACCACATATTTCTCATCATATCACTATTTAAAATACATTCTTTCCTGTTATTATAGTTAGTTTGTGACCCGAATAAATCACATTTCTAACACCAATCTACAAAAATAAGGTTACCAGAGGTAATTATATAATAAATGGTCTTTTCTTCTTTCCTATTTTTCACCTTATCAAACACGAGAAGTGACTCTCCTCCTCAATCCATCCTACTATGCAAAACAGAGAACAAAGCTCAATCCATCAAATTAATATCAAATGTCCAATTATTTCATATTATTTTCCTTCACAGTTTGAGTAGCTCCTATCGAACACCATTAAAGAAGAGGTAATACCAGAACTAGGCCCATAGCTTGTGAAGCGACACAGTAGAACTGAAGTTGAAAGTTCATAAGCTCTATGTCTTCAGTTTGTTATAATCCAACAAAAAATCAATTTACTAAATTATTAAACTTGGTATAAACAATAAAGACAAGAAAAAATCTCTCATATAAAGCACCACATGCACAATACCAAAAAATGCAACTTTCCAAGAAGAAGGTATATTACATTATTCAAAATCTCCATAGTATAGTAGAAATTGGGATTAAATATAGTAGTAGTTACTGAACTTTTAACAAAAAAACCTTAAGTTATAATATGGCTTTAACACGCTGTATAATGATTACTTTCATAAAGGAAAACATTAAGTAGTAAATTCCAAAGAAAAACCTTCCATGTTAAGATTAATTTCTCCTATAGATTAAACTGAGCCTCAGAATTGAAATTTCAGAAATTTCCATTCTGATTTCAATTATTTTTCACAAGTTCTGATTATTAGACAAAACTACTCAAATCATTGTTTCATTGAAAATTCATTTTGGCTTTCCTAATTGCCTTTTCCACAAAAAAAAAAAAAAAAAAAAAAAAAAACTCACCTATATATACAAATTAGTGTACGCATATATACAAGTTTTGATGTTTTACCTTGGGCTCGCCGTCAATGTGAATAACCGCACCGTCACTGTAAGTGATCAAGGATCGACCATTACGGGGGTTGAACCGGATGGGCACGCCGCGGCCCGACCCAGGATTGAAGGCGTAAGCCATCTTGAACCCATATTTGTTGAGAATATCTCGGATCTCCAGCTGATCCTGGTCCCACCCGCCGAGGCCCGTCTTAAACACTTCGATCGGGCCCTTCCCTTGCCGATATACGTGCACCTCCGCCTCGGGCACCTTCGTGCGTACGGATCGGGTTCTTAGTGGACTCGGGTCTGGGTTCTGTGTCGATATCAAAGGGGTTTCTTCTTCGATTTCTCCGACGTTGTTGGTTGTGTTATCGTCCGCCATTGTTCCGAATGTTTGGATAATTAGTGAGAAGTGAGAACGTAAAGACGGAAAAATTTAAGGACTTAAAGTGCTAATTATCCAAACATTCTCACTTCTCACTAAGCTCTTTTTTGATTTTGTTTTTTTAGAAATGGTTTTTGAAAAGTAATTTTTTTTGGAGCATTTGATTTTATTTTTTAAAAAAATAAAAATGAGTTCAATTTCAATAATTACATGGATTCGAATGATTTTACAAAATACCTATGACCATTGTCTTCCTCTTCTTCCTGATGATCATCGCCATCTTCTCGTTATCATTTTCTTCTGATTCTTGATGATCAACACATACCATCTCATTCTTGATCATTCTCTTCTTTTTCCTCCTGATGATCATAACCATTTTCTTCTTCTTCATCATTCTCTTCTGATTCTTATTCATCATCACCATCTCCTTTTTGATCATTCTCTTGTATTTCTAGATGATCACTGCCTCTTCTTGATCTGCTTTTACTTCATGTTCATTCTCAGTATCCTCTTCGTACGTTGCAGAATTTTGATCTTCATCATTTAGAGTGTCTTGATTGTAAGTAAATGATGACTGTGATTAACCAGACTCTAGGGGAGATGATGGACAAAACTCAGGGAGAATGTTATGATTGATACCATTTGTTGTGACACCAATCATCAGATTGAGATGTTGAAATTATATGACAAAATATAAAGTATTAGATCAAGAACAAAAGAATAAAATAAAACAAGAATATGACACAGGAATTATGACATTTTATTGACTCAATAATAATGAAAAAAGAGAGAAAATTACAATGGATCATATATTCTAGTAATCATATATCTCACACTTATAAAGTTGTAGAAAAGAGCCAAATATATATAGGCAACTATGTAGGGAGACGTCCAAACCCTAATAGATGAGTTGTAGTTGAAGTAGAATATCAAAAACGTGTTAAAACGCAAGACGGACTTGGGTCTGATAACACAGTCGCTCGAGTGATAAGTTAGCAACAAGTTTGTCACTTGAGCGCCGGCGGGTGACAGGCAAGCGACCAAGTCTTAGGAGAAAACCTACAGGTGTTGTTCGAGCGGCCAACTAGAGATATGTTAGGGAACATGCGACGACTTTTCTTTCCGGTCTATAATTTCAACATCTTCAAGTCCAATACAATTTTCGATTCCCAATGAACTTCCAAAATAGAACTTTAACTTGACATAGGACTCCAATAGCATTCCAAACTTGAATTCTTCATGACGTGCACTTCAATTAGAATTATTTAATTACTTTAACAAGTCAACAAAAGAATTCGGATCACACCCAAATTCCAACAATTTGC
>CAIGRN010068751.1:0-17249 GCA_903798345.1 Fraxinus anomala
AGTATAGTGTCAAGTAGAGATGTTAAATTTCTTAGTCACTTTTGGTGGGGTTTGTAGGGTGAGTTAGGCACAAACTTGTTGTTGTCTACTACATGTCACCCACAAATTGATGGGCAAACCAAAGTAGTCAATAAGACTATGATTCAATTTTTGCACACTGTGGTTAATAAAAATTTGAAGAGTTGGGAAGAATGATTACCTTTTGTTGAGTTTGCATAGGGCTATACATTCTACTCGTCATGTTCACCGTTTGAGATTGTTTATGGTTTTAATCAACTAACACCATTGTATTTAATTCCTTTTATTTGTGAACGAATGTTGAAGTTTAGATGGGAAAAAGAAAATCGAAATGGTGAAGTCACTCCATAAGAAGGTAAGAATGCAAATTGAAAACAAAAATAAGCATTATGCTTCACGAGCTAACAAGGGCCAGAAGAGCATTTCATTTGAACCCGGTGATATGGTTAGGGTACAATTGAGAAAGAAGTGTTTTCTAGAGCAAATGAAATCAAAGTTGCAGCCACAAAGAGATGGACCGTTTCAAGTTCTTGAGAAAATCAATGACAATCCATACAAGTTGAATCTTACTGTTGAGTATAATGTTTCGACTACTTTTAATTTCTCTGATCTCTCTCTCTCTCTCTCTCTCTCTCTCTCTTTAATGCAGGTACAGAGTTGAGGACGAATCATAGTGAATAGGAATGGATGATATGAGTACGGAGCCGAGCGCGTCANATGTATCTGATCTCTCTCTCTCTCTCTCTCTCTGATACAAGTACAGATTCGAGGAAGAATCTTTTTGAAAATGGATAGGATGATGTGAGCACGGAGTCGAGCACGTCAAAATCAAGCCTGGGAAATGATCCATTGACTATCGAAGGAGGTCCGATGAAATGGTCGAGAGCAAAGCGGGTGAAAGAGGCAAGCCAAGAAACAACTTTGACTATCGAAGGATTGCTTGTTCAAGCTACGATGGACGAAATGTCAAAGTTAACAAGTCAAGAAACAACTTTCGTGAAGGGGTCGATGGCCGAAACCGATTGGAGCAACATGTTTTAAGCAACGGACGAAGGAGTTGAGGAGTGAAGCTATGTGACCGCATAGCATACTTATGCATGCGATCGTATGCATGGATACCGAAACTGTTTATGGGTTTTCTATTTGACTTATGCGACCGCATAGAATTATACTATGTGGTTGCATAGTTTATTCTGGGTACGGAATTTTCCAAATTTTTGTGTAAACTTCTATTTAAGTTAAAACTATTTTATGGATTTTTTTTTTATATTTGTTGGCTTAATTCCGTTTTTAGCATGGTTTTATGGGTTTCATATAAATAGAACCTATTATTTCATTGTAAGAAGACATTATTATTTGAGATTATTGAGAGGCAATTTGTTTTCAAATTCTTGTTCTTCAATGGACAAATCACGAACTTATCAAGATTCTTCTTGTGACGTTCAAATTAAACGGGCGAGATTCTCAAATATTCAATGAAAAGGGTCAACATATCGTTTGCGTATTGTTGGTTATTTTACTTCGTTATTTTCGAATCAAATCCAAAACTTTGATCACTTGACTTTCTTGAGTTCGATTTCAATCTAATCGTGGGTTTCATAGTTCTTCGCTACGTAGGTTCACATCATCTCGTCTCTCGCCTTCAGTCAAATCTAGTTTTTGTAACTGTAAGGAGTGAGTACGGATTACTTATTTTCTTTTCTTTTTATTTGTTATTTTAATTTGTTTACTGTTCAATTTTGTGATTTTAATTTAACTGAGTGTGAGCCAGTCTTCCAGATGCCATGTTATTATGTGTGTTTGAGTAATGTGAATGTATTGACTCTGATTTGGGCCTAACTTGATAGTGATTAGTGCAGTTGAGGATAGATAGAATTGAGAATAGATTTTACTTGATAAGCTGATTTGGGCCTAACTTGATTTTGCTTTCAATTATTCTAATTTGGGCTTGACGGAAATGAAGAGATTTGGGGGTAGATTTTGCTTTTTGTAACTTGATTTTTCTTTCACTAACTTGGTTTGGGCTTAACTTGTACTGCAGATATGCTCACTCTGCCTTCCCACAAACAAGTAGTCCTGGTTAGATGCAAGTGATCTATAGAATTTGACAGCATGTTAGCTGCTGCACATGCATCATATGACATTAATCGAACAGTTGAGTACTTTCTCACACACATTACCCCCTTCACTTTCCTTCTAATCCTATCATCAGACCCATTTATTCAAATTCGATACAGTTGAGTGCATGTGATCCACATAGATCCTAGCGATGATGAAGAAAGGGGATTTTGGAAGGAGACTAATGAAAATATTGCTCTAATGGCTAAAAACAACTTTGCTGCTGACAAGGTTGTGGCTCTTGTGTGCCAAAACTTCACCTGTATTCCTGCGGTCGACAATCCACCAAGACCCTAGAATCTTTGCTCTTGAAGTGAAGAAAAACCACGGTGTTAAAAGACAAGTTGCTGGTATAAATGAATACATTAGTCTATTTAGTTACCGCAATGTGTTATTTTACTTATTCGAGTAGTTTTGTCGTGTGGGTTAGCATTTAAGAGCTGTTATGAACCAACCCCGATATTAAGAGCGTATTGATATCACTTGTTGAGAAACCGACTAAATAATTAAAGACGAAAAATATGGACAATATTAAATTTAATGGATCACACAACAGTCAAGAAAATTGTGGAAGAGGAGAATTTATTGTACCAAGAAACAAACAATTGTCTTACAAGATTTTGATCCTCTCAATCTAATCTAAACAATTATCTCTTGTTTCCAATGTATTCAACAATGATCTNCAATTGTCTTACAAGATTTTGATCCTCTCAATCTAATCTAAACAATTATCTCTTGTTTCCAATGTATTCAACAATGATCTGATTGTCATAATCTCTTTTGAGTCATTTCTTTTTACCTTATAAAGTGTCTATACCTTGTGGAATATTTATAGAAGCTAAATCTCCAAATTGTGGAGTCCAAGATGAAGAAGAAGTCCCAAAATCCGAATAAAATGGAAAAATCACGATCGGGTTATTGTTGCAGTGCCTAGGCGCTATGTACCTAGAGCTTGGGCGTTAGATCTTGGGTTAACATTCCAAAACATGTTTTCTACTATCCAAGAGTCTCTTTTCAAGCCAAACTCCTAATCATTATTGAAATTTAATCTCTACAACTTAGGACTCTACAAATGAAAATAGCTTAGCCTTCCTCCAATCAACCAAATCCCAAATCACATGGAATCCAATCAACCAAATACTTCTAAACCAGGATTAAACAAAATTCCTTCATGCAACAAACTTCTAAATCACGTAGAATTTTTGCAAAACCTAACAAGAGCGTATGTATCCATGTATTTACGTATATTAGCTCTTGTTCATGGTCTAAAGATGAATATTTCACATGTTTACATAATAATAATAATAATAATAATAATAATATACAAGCAAAAGTGAAGTTGGAAGTTTATTACACAAGTGATGAAGAAACTCATTGCCCGCACTAAACAATATTCTTAGCTCCGCCCCTTCCCAAAGCAACTTATTCACGATCACAATCACAATCACTATCTAAGTTCCTATACAAATGTTGAGAACTAGATTTAGATTTCATAAATAATTTCCTAAGCTTCTGGTATCAAACTAGTGATGGAGTCTGTTTTTCCACTCTACCAATCTGTTGATCCTGTAACTCTTTAGTTCTAAGGAAATTCTAGAGATGGTACATTTTCTAATATTCCGTAAAATGTAAAGTATAGATACTTCAATTCTTCCCAAAGACATGATAATACAAAGAACTATGCCTACATTTTGAGTATAATAAACGAAACACTGACCATTTATAGTCGGAAGCAATTTCTGGATTATTGTTTGTAAACACTTCTAATCCATCAAAAGAGTAAATATATCCATTGATCACTGATAAAACCCAGCAGGCATCAGATCATGCTATCACAAACTGAGGGTCACATGATTCTGCCATCACCGAGTACTTCTTCACGCGTGACTTTAACTTGTCGAAGTCCATTATTTTGTCTCCTTGTAGTTCCTCTGCCGAAATTCTTGTGTGCGATTCATTATACTTATGTTCCAATTACCTTTTTCTTGTAGATACTGTTAAATTTGAAGAAATAAATATAAAGAACATACAAACATTAGCAAGGACAACCACCACTTGGAATTCATCTTCAAACACGCCTGGTAATACCCGGATGATCACATTTACAGTAAGAGTCACTATAAGGATACCCATTGTTGTCAAGTTCACAATTATATCTCTATCACTCATGGATCCCAGAGAAGGCATGAAATGAGTGGTTGAAAAGCACAAGAAAGCACTAATAATTCTTTTAGCGGCTTGATCATACATACCTGGCGTCAGGGTAGTTGGATCCATTGAAAACTTCACTGCGATTCCTAACACAATCAAGGAAGCATAATATCAGCAGGGGAATCATAATTTTTTTAACCCTGCTACACTTACAGATTATGATTCACAAAATTCATACAGGTGGGCACTTGGCAAAATTCAGTGGAAAAAAAAAAAATGAACGACACAGATGCTGTTGTGATGCTCCCACAGCGGCATTTGTAAAACAATATGTGAATCAAAACCTATACACTTAGCATTTATCTACTTTTTTATGGCGAAGAGGGTGCACTGTTGGAAATTTACTTAATCATGCACAACACAAAATAAAATAATTTTCAATTGCCACCACTAATCTACTTTTTGTTTAGATAAAAACGGTGATATGGATTATACCTTTGTTGAACTTTGCAGACTCATTTGCCTATCTTGAACACGAACAATCCTAATCTGTAATCCACAGATGTCCAATTATCTTGTCCCCAATAGGAATCCACACAGAGAACAAGATTGAGATAACCATGGTTTTTTTTTATTGTGCTAGCAAGAATATAATCGTGTTCTATTCATATTTTTCAAACCCTAGCAACCTATTAGTAAAATTCAAGTGAACTTGGATTGTCTCTTAAACTTAACATAATCTAATATTTAATTAATTCTGACATATTAACAAGCAATTTAATTAATTAATTGTCCTATACTTGTTAATTAATTAATTGGTAAATCTCATTTTTCTAATTCTTCTTTTGTGCGTGACCCATTAGGTTCCTAAACACGATGTCAACGACATGAATTATTAATTTGATCTAATTAAAAATCGATAAATTAAAATACCCCCTTTTAATTTATTATCAATTCATATTCGTCATCCCATATGACATATAGCAATGTGTCGGGCAATACATGTGATGAGAAATGTTGCGTGATATGACAAATTGTTCATTTACCATGAAACCATAAGCCTTTCGTTATTATGACTCGATCAATTAAGAGATATGGATATGTGGCAATCTCAATTATCGATCATATCTTTCATTCCACTATTAAATCAATGTAAGTCGAAAACTCTTTTCGACTTATGAGTACACATTGGCCAAGGATTTTGTTATCAACCTAACTGAATGAAATATATATCATAATATCTTATTATCTAAGAGTGACAAATCCTCTATTGATTATTCACAACCTGCATATGATTCTTGACATATTCGAACGATGTTATATTAGCTACACTTGGCTAAACAACATTCAATATTACCAAAGTATGAATGTCCTCATATAAAGCACTATGATGACCTCAAGTCGAATAATCAATTTCACTACCGAACGTTGGAGATTAACATTGAAAATCAGATAGTTATCCAAGTGGAATCTCCAAGCAGGTCTCCAATTATTCAATCATATGTAATTTGTATCTCACAATCACAACTCGTTGTAATTAACAAATTACCAAGACTTAAATCTACAGATTCTATTATTTAGTTTATTGGAATCTTAATTCAATTAAATAATTGATATGCCATAAATGAAATGCATCAATTATATATTAAGAGGTTATTTGGTAGCCATTTTTCAGCAAAAAAGAAAGAAAAAAAAAGACCGTTGAAGAAGTCAAAAAAGACGGCTGTTAGAGGGGAAAGTCAAAAAAGTTGGCTGAATTTGATTTCTAACGGGCAAAAAATGCATTCTTTGGTCTGAAAAATGGCTACCAAACAGAAGCTAAATGGGTCTATGTCCAAAATTGATTGAATCTAAGACATAACACTTACATGCACTTCATCAACCATAAGTGCAACAGTCTATATTAGATATGTACAGCACCATATACGCCTTATCCCTGGCATTGGTACTTTAGAGTCAATCATTTTGTTGAATCATTCAGCTCTTGACTGCACTCTGGATTCAGCTCGAGTGATGAAAATTTCTTTGTTATTTCAATGCAACTTCTGCTTGTATTTTCAACGCGTTTATGCATTCATTAAAAAAAGTATCCAATAACGGATTGATGTATCCATCAAGAAAAATATATCCAATAATACTGTCTAGCCATGAGTCATCTCAATGATTATTTTTATTCATTTAATTGACGAAAGGGTATAGCAAATAATATATGTTGAAACTACATCATCATTAATATCATATTAATATATTATTCCTAATATTGTAACAAAACTGATTTGTGTCAACATCACACTAATAAATTTTAATGACAGCTATTTTTCATGAAAAATAACATTTCTTTAATGACCGTTAAAAATTGATTCCCAATTAAACCACTTAAATTGAGAGCTACATTTTCACCTGATTTTTGATGATTTTCTTGGACTAATTAAACCCCACACTTATTAAGCATATTGTAAAGTCTTAGGCTATGCCAGATGATTCGGCGAATGGTCAATGTAGATTATTGCAATGGCAAACTAAAGTGGCAGTCATCTACATGATAAAGTTTTTACAGAAAGTTGTTGCAGCTCAATAACCTATTACATAGTAATTATTTAATGAGGTTAGATTTGACATAGGATGTTGTGTATGCAATTTCACCCAAAATTGTTGCTACTTTTTTTATTTATTTTTTTTTTCTGGCTTAAAGTCTACTTTGAATTTGGTATGCCTACACTTCTTGAAAAAGTTCAAATTTGTTATACCTTTTCTTTTGGTTTGTTAATAAATCAGTCTAATAAAAGTCTCTGGAGGGCTTCTGATCTGAGACTAGAATTTTTGTTGTGATTCAATAATATCTTAGAATTCTAAATTAGAATTTTATTTTATTTTCTTGTCTATTTTCTTGTTACCTTTAAGTTATTCGAAGTAAGTGGAAGAGGCTAAAAGGAAAAACATGTAAATAAAAGACAATTTCTCAATTAAAGCACAATTAAATCCTTACCGAAACACTAGTGATGAAGTTGAAGACAGACAATTGGAGGTGTTGGTGGAAATGTCTAGAAACAGCGGCTGCAACTATTGGAGTAGGCGATGACCTCTTCTAGCAATGGAAATTGAAAAAAACTTAGCTTGTTCTCCTAGTGGGATCTTCATTAAGTGGAGGTCAATGAGTTAGCTAAGTTAGTAAATGACGGTGAAGGTGAATTGACTTAAAATGTTTGACATTTTGATTGGTGGTCTTGTTGGTGAACTAAATTAAAGAGGTGAACGGAGAAAAAGGAGGGACGAAGGTTGTGCCAATTTATTGAACTGACTCCAATGTTTTAATTGGTTTTTTTTCACTTTTTTGAATTTTTATCACTTTTTTAAGTTTTTATAATTTTTTTTATGGTTTGTCACTTTTTTTAGTCACATTTTTTTGTTTTCTCACTTTCTTTAAATTTCTATCACTTTTTAATAAATAAAAAAATATGATATTGTCATTAAGTAGAGGTCAATGGGTTGGCTGAGCCATTTTGATTGAGGTTTTATCGTTGAACTAATTTAAAGATGTTTGACGGTGAACGGAGATAAATGAGGAATTGAGTTATGTCACTTTTTTGAACTAATTTCAATGTTTTAATTGATATTTGTTCCTTGCAAGAATTTGTCACCTTTTTTTTTTAATTTCTACCACTTCTTTTAGTCACTTTTTTTTTTGTCAATTTCTTGAAACTTTTGTCACCTTTTTTCAGTATCTAACATCATTTTTTTTAAATAAAAATGACATGCATGATAAAAATAACACTTAATTTTGCACAATATTTTTTTTACTTCCAAAATGCTTTTATATGATTTTTCAAAAGACCCCTAATTTTAGGGGTATTTTTGTAAGCGGCCCAATAATTAGTAAATTGATTAATACCCTTTCACTTATTAAACTTTCATTAGTCGTGTAAAATACGTTCAAAACTCAAAAGAAAACGAATGCAATTCAACCCCACCAAACCCTAAATCTATGATTTTCTCTCTTTCAGTTCTTAACGTTTTCGATCAGCCATCATCAAACCTTATCTTTCTCTCTCCATTCATTCAACCCAAGGTCAATCCAAGGTCAAGATCGGAGTTTTATTAGTTTTCCTGGTAAATTCTTGTTCTTCTACTGGACTCCATAATGATGTGTATGTTTTATTTTAGTCGAAAAGTTTGTATAAATCTGTGTGAGCAATTGAAAAGGAAAAGTTTCAACTTTTGTATTTCCAATTAACTTTCCCATCTCTCACTGAATTATTTTCCATTAAGTGCACACTCTATTATATTTACAATGGAGTCTATTATATTTACAATGGAGAAATATATGTCAATTCTTTTGGAATATTTTGCTATATTTTCATTGAGAACAAAATCTATAGAAAAGTGCACTTACATTCGTGTGCACTGCTTGCTCTCAGACTTCCTTTGTTCGAATGGATTTCATAAAAAAATGTAAGAGTATTATGAATTGTTGCAGAACAATTATTACCTTGGGAAGCACAAATTGCATTATGTAAGAGGACAATTGGACAACTATAACAAGTCTAACAGCTGATGGCAGCCCTGCTACATAGTTGTATTTCAAAAATTAAGTTGTATTTTGTGATGATTAGACTTATAAGAGGTTGTGTTATGTGTTTTGAAGAAATCCATTTTGTTTCCCTAAAAAGAGCATATGCTCTTTTGTTGTTTTGTGAACACAATGTAGTTTTTGCAGTAATGTTATTTTCTCTATTCTTTAGCAATCATTTGGACAGTGGAGCCATTTAAGATGCTCTTTCTTCATTCTAAAGTAGATTAGTGATTTAGCTATGTTGTTTTTTGAGTGTGTACGTGTGTGTGTATTTTTTATTGTTTGTTACTTTTATAAAATTTTTGTTACTTTCTTGAATGACAAGCATAAGTTTTCATTTGGTGTTTTGTCACTTTTTTTAGTGTTTCACTTTCTTTTTTTCTTTTTATAGGATTGAGAATTAATAGTCCTTCAAAAATGTTGGTTTAAAGGAAAAGTCGCGCTATATTCTCCGTATGAAATAATAATGGATTTAAATGTAAAGTTTAGTCAATTTATGTAATTGATTTCAATGTTTTAATTGGTATTTTGTCACACTTTTTAGTGTTTGTCATTTTTTTTAAAACTTTTGTCACTATTTTTTTCTATTTTTTGTCACTTTTTTGAGTGACAAATTTCACTTTAAAAAAAAATTATAAAAAAAAGTGAAAAAGGTGAAACAGTGTCACTTTTTTAATAAAAAGAAGTAACACTCAATTTTACAAAGTATTTTTTACCTTCAAAACATATGATTTTTCAAAACATTCCTAATTTTAAGGGTAGTTTTGTAAGTTACCCATCCTAATATTGATTTTCTCAAACAAGTAGTGGTATATTAAGAGAGAAATCTCACATTGATTAATTACCAACAATATAAATCAGCATATAAGTGATATTCCTCGTAATAATATTGACCTTTGAAGATGAAATTTCAAGTTTAAATAAAATAAATATATTAATCACATAAAACCATTTGTGGTCTACATAAATTTGAATAAATCATGTAAGTGAATACTTTTTTATTCGCATTGAGTAGATAAGATTTGTTCAATATAAAATCTAAACAGTGGCATCATTTAAAAGAAATTAAAATATAAATAGATAAAGTTAGTCCCGCATCTTACCCTTTAAAATTTTAAACTGTGTGATTCAATTTAGTCGAGTAGGAGGAGGAGAAGAAGTTTGGATTAATGTTGGGTGGTGGTGATGGATTTGGATGATTTCACTTTGATAATCTTGTGTTCCAAACTCCAAAGAAAAGAGTGGCTCTAAAGCTCCAACCACACTCATTGAATACAGATCAAGCCCAACCCGCCAGCCGCCTCGTGGATCTTGATTTCATCAAATGAAAGAAATTGACCATTGCATGTGCCAGAACAAAATGGCCTTTTCAAACGACTTGCACTAACAATAACGTATCCTTAGTCAGGTGGGGTCGTAGGCGATGTCCGAGTTTTTCTTTTTTCTTTATTTTTTAGAAAAGATTCATAACTACAAATATTTCAAAATATAATTTAAAAACAACAAACTTGTCAAGAATTTTAAAAAATAATGTGCACTTTTGTGAGATCTGATAACATATTGAGATCTATAATTTAATTAAATAAGTCACGGTCACATAAGACACGATTGTGGGTCACAATCACATATTTAGTCACAAATCACACCTATAATAGATCACAAATTATCCAATTATCTGGTCGCGGACACGGTTCAACCCACTTAGAATGATTGCCACTATCTCAAATCCACAATCACCACCACCACCTGCACCTCAAATCCAAACAACCACCACTTCCTCTACCTACACTATCCTACCACCATCGACACGACTCAAATCCACAACAACCACCAACACTTGCACCTCAAATCCAAATCCAAATCCATATATGCAGCCGAACTTTGTGATCATTGGCATTGCCAGAAAATGTTTTGAAAACCATTGTTCTAGGTGTTATGAAATAAGTCAATTTTCAATGACCATGTGATAGAACTTATATCACCTATTATGAATATTAAAGACAAGAAATATAGGCAAGATAAAAATAGTGAATCACACAAGAACACAAAATTTAACGTCGACAAATCTGGGAAATCCACATGCAAAGGCGGAGTATTCACTATGATCAGTAGCAAAGAAGTACAAAACGATCTCGCAAGACTCTTAACTTATCTCAAAATATGAGTCTCTCTCTATAAACTAGATTATCTCATTTTGATGTTCTCTCAATGATATACAATATTTCGCTATGCCTATTCAAGGCTAGATAATATGGAGTATATATAAGAGCCTAATTTTGGTATTTTGAATGAAGTAAAATACAATAATCATGATCAGAATCGAATTCCTCTCGAAGAAGTAGCACCCTGGTGCCAGTCTGCTATATTAATATTGTACTTTCGGTGCCTAGGCACCCCGTCTCTATCCCAAGTACTCGAAACGCGTTTTTTATCCATTCCAAAGTCCTTTCAATCAAACTCCCAGTCCTTTAAGAATTTGACATCTCTTCAAACCGGACTTTCAAACCAAAATTGTTTATATTTCCTTTATCAATCAAACAACCCAAATAGTAATTTAGGTCATATTCTAACAATCTTCATCTTGATATAAATTTCAATACAAGAAATTTTTCTTCAAGCAATTTTCCAAATAGAGTGTTACAAACTCCACCTTTTCCACCATGCCCCTTCGGGCATACTCATCAACTGTGAACAAAATCGAAACCCTGCTTACCAGTAGAACTACTTTAGGCCCCAAACCTGCTTGAATCATCCCGTTCAATTTCAACTCCATTTGAGTTGCAAAACCTGCTCGAATCACACGAGCCACACGATCATTAAGATCAAAACTAGCTCTACCCGAGTTAGTGGTAGGTTCTACAATACCATTGCTCGAATCACCACGAGCAACACGTTCATAGCAAAATTCTAATTGAGTTATCGCTTATTAAACCATAAGTCGCAAATGCATCCAAAGTGATAGTTGACAATTCCAAAACATATAATTGGGACTTTCTTTATCCCTTCAACACAACTTTGGAACCCTTGTTAACTTTCAGAATTCCACATCCACCAATATATATATACCCTTTTGAAACAAGAGTACTCAATGAGATAATATTTCTGTTCAAAGTAGGAACATATCTCACTTCACCAAGTGTCCAGACCTTCCCATCAAACATCTTGATTTTAACCTTACCAATATCAGCTAACTTACTAGGCGAATTATTTTCCATCACCATGGAACCTTTGTAACAGTCTCATATGTTGAAAACCAATCCCATTTATAACACGTATAAAAAGTGCACACTCTATCAAAAATCTAATCCTCGACAAGTTTTAGAGTCTCCATCAGAAATTACCAAAAGATCTACATATCGTAGTCTTATTTTACAAGACCAGTTTCGTCGAAATCACAAGGTTGTCCCTTCTGATATATAGTAACTAATTTATTCAAGTTCTACCACTTCGGGTAGAACTTCTTCCTCTACCTCTACTTCCTACAGAAAGAATAGATTAATCATTGTCTTTCTCCTTAGACATGTCCCTTCCATATCCACCCAAATCCCTCGTATGAACAATAAGTTCCTCTACTTGGGCCTCTGATATGGCGACTAACTCTTTTCTCTAGAATAAAGCACGTCATAAACCTCGTCAATGGTAAGAATATCTCGACTATACATGATGGTGTCCCTTAATGTCATTTATGAAGCAGGCAACGAACATAGCAAAATCAATCATAAGTCCTCTTCTTTTTACTTAACTTCCATGGTCTCCAAATCAGCGACGATTTTCTTGAATATAGACAAATGATCTTTCAAAGATCTACCTTTTAACAAGTGATGAGAATAAAAATGTTGTTATAGATGCAGTTTGTTGGTTAGACTCTGAGTCATGCATAAATGCTCTGACTTCAACCATAATGCAACTGCATTGTTCTCTTTTACCAGGTCTTGAAGTATTTGAATTGAAAGATGAAGATGTATCTATGATAGGGCCTTCCGATCCTTACGTTATTTCTCCTCCAGTGTCAAAGTTTATGGCATCTTGTCTAGCCCCAACAATTCATTATCCAAGTCCAATTGGACAATAATTGTTTACATCTTGATCTATCACAAAGAAAATCTGGTGTTGTGATCCAAAAGTGGAATTTCAAACTTCATACTTACCATCTTGAAACAATCAAACAGTGTTATGAATTGATCAAACCTTGCTTTAATACGAGACCAAACTGTCTCTCCAGGAACTTCAATCATTGGCTCTGATACCACTTGTTATAAAATAAGCCAATTTGCAATAACTCTATTATAGAACTTATACCTCTTGTTATGAATATTAAAGATAAGAAATATGGGCAAGATGAAATTAATGAATTACACAACATAAATTTAAAGTGGAAACCCAAATTTGGGAAATCCACAGACCCAAATTTGGGGAATCCACAGACACAGGCGGAGAATTAACTATGATCAATAGTAAACAAGTACAAAAGGATTTCACAAAACTCTCAACCTATCTCAAAATATGACTCTCCCTCTCTATGAACCAGATCCTTTCACTTTGATGTTTTGTCAATATTATATAATATTTTTGCTATGCCTATTCAAGGCTACATCATGTGGAATATATATAGGAGCCTAATTTTGGTATTTTGAATTAAGTATAATACAAGAAACGCAGTCAAAATCGAATTCCTCCCGAACAGGTGATGCCCTGGTGCCACGAAGCTTGCCATCAGCACCAGCCTAGTGTATCAATATTGTGCTTTCGGCGCCTTGACATCGCTACCGCCCAGGCACCCCATCTCTGACCCAAGCACTTCAAACGGGGGTTTTATCCACTCCAAAGTCCTTCTAATCAATTTCTGGATTATTGATGAAATGTGATCCCTCTTTAAACCGAACTTCCAAACCAAAATTGTTTTTGTCTCCTTTATCAATCAAACAACCCAAACCTAATCCAAATAGGATATCATAATTGGACTTAATGGGACATAAATCAATTGCACAAGTATAATTTCAAGCGATTTTGGATATCTTAATTGGACTAAAATATGGTTCCATATCATATTGTGACTCTATTTTAAACCTAAATTGAAATTTATAAATAGGAATGTTGCATTCAATTAAAATGAAGGCTAGAGATACAATCTTGAGACAAAATTACGTATTCAAATATATTAAATTCTCAAGTTGTATCTCAATTTGGGATTTGAAGGTTGAGGAACAGAATTGATCATGAGATACACATGTTTTAAAAAAATAGATGGATGATCCATTATTCGAAATTGGGTGCCACGACATTAACTAATTGGATTATTTCATCATTTATTGTATTAACCCAACGATGTTTTTAATCTTTTTATTATTTAATTTCAATAGTATGATTGGATAAATAATTGATGATTAGGATGAACGATGTAACTTCTATTTAATGTTTGTCTAATTCAACTAATTTCATGCAACTTTGATTATGTGGTAATTGCTTATTGTGTATTTAATTGACATTCAACTGCTAGATTTAAGGTCAATATATATACCAAGAGGAGCTATATTTTCAGTTTGTATGATAAATGACATAGGCTTTGATAAGAGGTCTAGATATAATTATAACTTATGCAAAAATAATTGAATTACTACAATTGAATATTTTTACATGTGTATGGAATTCCACAGAGATTTTTTTTTTTTTTTTCCTAAAAAAAATCGAGAGAAATTACTAACTAAATTTGGTTAATTTGATTGTTAATACATTTGAAGGAAAAGGGTAGAATGATGTTAGATTACATATTAAGTAGTCTAAGTAAAATCCTAATTCGTAATTACTTAATACCAAAAGTTCTCCACAAATTAAATTAGTTAGATTAATTTAGAGTAGTTTAATATAATTTAGTTATAACATTAAATCTTGATTTGTTAATAAGTCATCACATTAACTTATGTTGATGTTAGATTTAGGATAAAAACTGATAGTAATTAATTATTCTCTGTGAAACATTACTCAAACTTAATCATCCACTATTATGATTTGTCACGATTCGTACACTAGTGAAATTAATCTGTCAAGATTTTAGCACAATTGTCGAGGACTAATTAATTTATTTTAATTTTTTTTGTTAATTCTAGCTTCGATTTTTAAATTTTCTTTTAAGTTGGTCTACTTGTTTCTCTTGGTTTCATTGATAGAAAACAAGAGCACAACAATATTACAAGATAGGAGATTCCGAATTTGATGAAGACGATAAGCCTAAGGATGATTTCTCCATACTATCATGCGTTAAAATGAAGGAATATGACGGACATGTCAAAGTTGACGGGGATGAATAGCCCTTGGTAGTACTATTGGGACTAACAGATTTTCAAGTACAAGGTGTAAATGAGAAAGATTTGTCATTGAGATTAATATGGACATTATTGGACGAACCAGATTTCTTCAAAATGCAATGATATAAAAAGTTGACAAGCCAAATAAGTTAATGCATACCTGCAATACAATCCATATGAGAACGCACAATTTGGGTTGGGAGAAATACTCAAATCTCTGTTGTTCGAAGTCAAAATAGTGACAATCTCACTAATCCTTGTGCAATTGCCTAACATTTTGGATAGTAGACTAGTCACTCAAACCGAGCAACCAACAACAAATGGAGAAGGGCATGTAGTGACTAAATAATTAATCATAACGGGGCCAACCGAATTAATAGCATTCAAAAAATATGGAACTAGAAAGCTACCTTCCGACTTTATTCTTTGCTCAAAATTGGTTAAACCTGAGCATGTGATTGAAGCGTACATCGTTGAGTTCAATTTAGTTAAGGGATGAATGCAAATCATACTTTTAGAAGGATGAGATTAAAGTTTGGAGGATATCAGTAAATTGGTACAAAATCAATTTAAGCAAGCTAAGGAGAACCTCCAAAATCATATTCTAGTTGTCGTAAAAAATTTAAATAAAAGTCTAACTTCAAACTATAAATCAAAAACTTAATAGGAAGTAACATATTTAATTCACAGGGTTCCTATCAATTTACACAATTTTTATCTCATATACACTAACTTTTCTATTCGTATTTGTACGTCTTTTTTGAATCCTTTAACACATTCTTCTAATCTTTAACTCTTTAATTTTAGTTTAGTACTATTGTATTTAGTACTTAAATAGGGTCGTTATCTCATTAACTCCTAAATTTCACGGGATTGGTGATGAGGAACAAACCATTGAAATGTGTGCTCCAGTTGAAGCTGAGATCCAAAAATCTAGCTCCCAATTTGATCCCTATGGTAAGGAATTTGATGACTCTTCTTAAACAACTCCACTATTGAAAAGGACAGCTAGGGAAGAAAAGGGTAAGCAGAAGGTTGGAGAAGGTTCAGAAACCCCTACACTAGCCAGTCTGTTAGCACTTCCCGGTCTAAGAGGTGGAGCATACAAAGTTCTTGGCACTCCTAGTCTGATTCAGAACTCTTCAGGTTTGATCAGTGTTGTAAATGGTGAGCCTAAGCGGCACCTAAGTGCGATGTGTGGCAAAAAAGCCACGCCTTGGACCTGATCGCTTAACACGCCTCAAGGTGCATGTTATTATTATTATTTTCCAAATAATTTTAAAAGTTTAATAATAATAATAATAATAATTATTATTATTATTATTATTATTATTATTGTTTAATAATTATACATTTTCAACTTTTAGCCAAATTATTGAAATGTCCAAACAGTTGCTTATCCACGAATTTATAGAGAGCAACTCCAAGGATTTTGTTGCGAATTTTCGATATGGGATAAGAATCTATTTCGTTTGAGTGTAGTGTATTGTATCTTTGATCCGGCTATAAAATTAATTATTTTTCCTATCTTTTCAAAATAAAAAATAAAAAAAAACTTACTCTCCAAATATTTTCAATTAGCACTTTTATACTATATCTTATATATCGTTCGAAAATATATTTATTTTGTTAAGCTCTTAAAACTGCATTTGGTTCAATAATTTTTATGTATTATTAAATTTTTTTTAGATTGATTAAAAATTTTGAAATAATATTAAAATAAAAAAAAATTTACACCCGAAAACGGTTTCGTTCAATTCGACCCTTTTGTGGACACGCCTTTCACCTAGGCTTGTCTAGCCTGAAGCTTGGTCTCTACTCCTCCCCACACATTACGCTTTTTAGAACATTGGGTTTGATACATTCACAAGAGGTAGACACTCTGTGACCTTCAATTACTATTTCGAATCAAATAAAATCGTATTTGTGTCATTTACCGCCCATATAAAGTTTATTGAGGAATTCAAGGTGGTACTTGAGGAATTTGTTAGAGTATATTTGGATAAGTTAGTTAGATTTAACAAATTAGAGAAGTTGACTTTGTCAGATATTTTCAACATATATAGGATCACACGTTGTATATTAAAATG
>CAIGRN010068765.1:0-14301 GCA_903798345.1 Fraxinus anomala
GAGTTTCGACCCGCAAGTGAAGTGGAGTTTTAGCATAGGAATGCAGTTGACCATAAATTTTGAAGAATCTTCAGTTCTTTTGTAAATCTGCAAAATGAGTAACTCAGTTAGTTGCGTAAGGTGAATGAACTTCATATATATCCTCTTTAATTTAACATGAATCAAAATTTTGATTCGGTAGCTCTAACTATTTTAGATACTATACAAGTGTGTGCAAAGATTACGGCTCCTTAACGAAGAAGTATAAATTGACTAGAGCTTGTTTCGTACAACTCAAAATTAGATTAAAATTGAAAATATGGTCGTTATTGAGTCTCACCCGTCTAATAAAAATCAACAATAACGGCTAATTTTTCAATTTTAATTCATTTTTAATCTCTATCGAACACATCCTAAATAAAAGAAAGAAGAACCCGTAATGACTGATGTAAAGATAAGGGGCGAAATGAATAAAGTAGTACGAAAGTCAAAGTACACCAACGAGAAATTGAGATCTGGTTCCAAAACCGAATCGATTACACCCTAAAAATTGCTTAATTGGAAACCGACTGAAAAATCAGTAGCAGTTTTCTGATTTTAAGACTAAAATATGGGCTCATAAGTCATACATTTGTACAGCAGTAGGGAATAACTGTCAAAATCCATACAGGTGCTACGGTTGCCCTTTGGCCTTTTCCTTTTATTTTTAGCCAACTTTCAATGATAAAATGTCACATCCGCCTGTAAACTTTCGTGGTGGCAGAGTTTTCCTTGTACACCAAGCATGGTTCACTTATTTTTCACGCCATAGACTTCAAGTAAGACCCCATTCTCTACGGAAGAAACTATTTCTTACTGTTGTAATTTTAACCCTCTTTCATACTAGTACATAATATTTCTTGGTATTGGAAAAATAAACTGTTTTAGTTTTATAGTGGCCATTTAATTAGTAGTGTGATGTAAGATTTGTTCATTAGGGATGACAAAAAATTCGACAAATTCGATACCCGCGAGATCTCGTCTCGAACATGGCGGGAATAAACCGCTTAATTCAGTATTTGGGGCAGGAAATTTTGTCTCGGGGCAGGTTCGGGTGCCTCGTCCCATTTAATTTTTTTTTTTAGAAATTAATACTTTAAATGAAAAATTTCACGAAATTTTATTAGTTCTAATAAAAAAATGACAATTAAAATTATTTGTCTAAGTACAATAAACGGGAGCAATAAAAATAAATTATCAAAAAAAAAAACAAAGTATTAAACGGGACAAGGACCTCGCCCTGTTCTGCCCCGCCTTAAACGGGTAACGAGACGGGAACGGGACGAAGAATTTGCTTGACGGGGCGGGGGCACCTCCCCTTTGCCATCCCTATTGTTTATTAATTAAAATTTATTTACTTTTTTTTATCTATTTGACATGACCATTGAACCTTATCTTTTTTTTTTTTTTTTCTATTTGTTGATGTTCAATCTCATTTTTTAGAACGTTGATATTTAAAGTAGTGTTATTTATAAGCATGCCCCTCTAAGAAACTCCCCCTATTTGAAAGAGATTAAAGTCAATTTTTTTAGCTAATTTTGATACAAGTTAATGAAATGTGTTGTTAAAAGTTATGTGTTCTAAGAAATATGTAATTAAAATTAATTGTTGATTTAACTTCGATTTTGATAAAATTTTAGATTAAAATCTTTATTAAACAGGGGCCAAATTTAAAATATTCTTCATATGAAAAAGTCAACGTATAAAATTGTGCTCCTATTCAATTAACTTTAAAAAATAAACTCCCCAAGTCTCTATTTTAATTTTATAATGATATGTATATAATAGATTGCAAGTTTCAATTCTCCCCTTCTTACATTATTCAAATATAAAATATTTTAAATATTCATATAATATATAGCAGACAACCATTAAAATGAGTTTTTTGTTTTTTGTGAAAATAAGTTTTAAAATAGTGATTTTTTGGAGAATGTGTAATTAAAAAATATGAAAATATTTTGAATGTATGTGCAAAATATTTTATTGTAAGAACACGTGGTTAAAAATGAGTTTGAAAGGGAAAAAAATGAATTTTGTTTTAATGGTTTTCAAACCGGATAAAAACAATAAATATTAGCTGGAAAAAAAAAAAGTAAAAATAAAGAGTTTGTTAAAGGTTTTCAAAAATTTTACTTTAAATTTAAAGATGCTTTGTATTATGTACGAGAAGCTATTTAAAATTAAAGAATTTATTGGAATCAATATTACAAACCGTATTTTTATATGAAATTGAATAGCATTACTCTTGTATTTAGCGTTTATTTATCTCTGATCTATATCCCATATTATTTACAATTCATTTTTCTAGTGAACAAGCAGAATAAGAAAATGTAGAATGTGTTATCAAAGACATACATCAAATAAATTAGAAAAGAAAGTTGGAATAATTTATTGGCGATGGAGGTAACATATTACATGAATTTCCTTTCTTGTATCTCATTACATCACCTATGTATTTGTAATGCCATTACATTAACAATTTTCTTCATTATATTCATAAAATAACAAAAGAAGGAATAAAATCAAGAAGATGAAGCCATCATCATCCTCACAAATTCATCATAGCTGACTAGACCATCTCCATCAAGATCAGCTTCTCTTATCATTTGTTCAGCCTCTTCATCAGTTAGTCTTTCTCCCAAATTTATCATCACATTTCTTAACTGCATATCAAGAGAAGATAAATATTCAGTCAAAATAATTGTATTTTTTAAATGAGGTTGTTCAACAAAATCAATGAATAGTTATTTTACTTATTAAATAAAAAAGAAGGGGATGGGATAGGGCGGAAGATTTTTTAAGATGGAATCCAAATTCTCTACAATTTGTACTAGAGCTAGGCCCCAAACTTAGCCATGTGGAAACAGAAGATGGATACCTAGTTGCAGCCGAACAAAGGTGGTGGATCCTAAATTGGATTGCGATGATCAAAAAATTTCATGGTTGGATTTCAAGTCGGTTGTGACCGCGCAAGGAAGTGTCCTTTGATGCCGTGGAAGAGTTGGGCATTGATGGAGCATGTAATCCTCCCTAATTTGAGGAAGAGTGAGGGATAAATTGTTGCTTAATTGTGGGGCAGATGATATGGTATTGATGGGGGAAGGTTAAGAAAGTTCGAACAAATTCCCACTTTGCTTAGACATGGCCCAAGGATGGTAAAAAAAGTTGTCGGTTTGGACTTGGCAAAAAAATAAAAAGCCCATATTGGGGCGTCGGCTCAAGCCCGGCCCGCCCCCGGCCCGTGGCTCGCACCGGCCCATGAGCCGAGTATTTTTAAAAAAATTAAAAAAAAAAAAAAAAAAAATTAATGCAGGCAGCTATAATTATAGCTGCCTGCGTTCAGTCAACTGCATGCGTAAATTTTTAATTTTTTTCTAAAAGTTTTATTAATTTTAACTGTATTTTTTTATACGTTAATATTAAGTTATTATTTACAATATGTATAAATTGTACAAATTTTAAATTCATTATAATTTTTTTTTAAATTTATAAAAAATAAAAAAAAATAAAAAACACGAGCCGACTCGGCCCGCTAAGACTTGAGCCAGAAGCTCGGGCCAAACCTCATTTTTTTGGCCGAGCTTTTACTCGGCTCGGCTTGGGCTAAAAAAAGCCCCAACTTTGAGTTTCGGTTCGTGGCTCGACTTGGCTCGTTGACATAGTAGATGATTGGTTTATATGGGAATTGTGCTACTCCACCAAATAAGTCAACCTTTTGAGAATAAACTCTATAATTCCCTGCTGGGGAAGGATCGGGCGCACGAATGGAGTTAAACAAGACCGGAGATTTATGGGAAGCATTGTGATGGGATGTTCACCTCAATAGCGGATATGAATCCATCTTGATCCCTGTCGAAAACTTTGAAAGCTTCTTTGAGCTCCTCTGCTACATTGTCCTATAAAATACAAACTACATTCAGCTTCTAATTCCTAGCATATATCAATCTGTAATTTCAAATCGATTCATTAATAATACCTTCATCTTTCTTGCCATAATACCCAAAAACTCTTCAAAATCTATGGTGCCATCTCCATCACTGTCAACTTCATTTATCATTTCTTGAATTTCTTCCTTTGTTGGATGTTCATTCAATGAGTGTATAACTGCTGCAAGTTCTGCCATGGTGATTACACCTTTACATGGAGAAAAAAAAAATTAGTTCCTCAGTGAACTCATTATGATGTAATAAAATTTACTGGTCGAGCATGAGTGAAAGTCGGTCTTAATGATCCGACAATACCAAGTGGAAGGCTGGTGGCTCGACGGATAACACATGAATCTAGTCAAGAAAAAGGAGTAGAGAAATTACCATCAGAATCTTTGTCAATCAGACAAAAGGCTTCCCGGAACTCAGCAATCTGTTCTTCTGTCAATGCATCTGCCATTTTGATGATTATGATCTTGATTTACAGTCTTCGAACAACAATGGGAAAAGGGTTCTTTTGGATGTCCCCGAAGAAGGGCGAGAAAATCTTTAGTTTAACAGGAACATGACAAGATTTGTGACAAACTTTATAATTATAATGGGACACTTTTTCTCAAGTAAATGGTTAAAAGTCAAACACGCCTAGGGAAGAGCAAAATCATTCAACATTCAAGAAAGAAACTTCTGAAATTTAGGGTCCAAAATCAACGGTTTGAATGGAATAGAATACTGATGTCTGCACCATAAGAAGAAATTAATATTGGCTGAGTTGTCTATGTAAGTCAGCTTGATAATGACTGCAATTTATTCTTGGGTTTGATTTTTAAGGCCATTTAGGTTGAGCTCTGCCACCCAAACAGGGCTGGGGACAGAAAATTTAAGCACCCTTGATTTGAATTGTTGTAATTCAGATCAATGGCTGAGGTGCCTGTTTAAATTCCCTGGTCACCAGCCTTATTTGAGTAGCATTAGTGATTTAGGATACTCGAGGCATTCTTGCAAGTCAAGTGCATACAGGTACACCGTACATATTAGAGTAATTGTATTCCAACTACAATAATGTTATATGTACGTCATTGTTTACGTCATTTTTCATACTTTATCACGTGACAACATATCATTAGATGGTTTAAATTTTTGATAATTTTATTATCCAATCAACACTTGTAATGTTAAAAATAATGTCAACAAAAGAGTGTATAAATCGCATTTGTAAGTCCAACTATTGAAGATTTCAAATATAGTACACTTAAATGAGGTTATTTTCTGATGAATTTAAATGTTCAGACGAGATGGTACAAGAGTAAGGATTTAAATTCAAATGTTGGAGTCATATGTCATGCTTTGATTAAAAATAAGAGAATATTATCCGTCATCACAACTAATGATCATTAGCTAGTCACTGTTATAGCGTGATCATTCTCAAGTTGTTCAATAAATAAAAGTATGTTGCAACTTCATTGAATTATGTGATAGTGATCCCATGATCACATAGACTGGTGATTATCAGCACTAATGATGATTAACATTATTCTAAAAATAAATATAGTTGGTGCGTATTGAAAACCAAATGTAAACAAATATATATATAGCATTTAGAAGATAAGAAATGCTAACAAAACACATGGGAGGAAAATAAGCACTAAGGACAATAAAACAACTTTTAGACTTGGCCAGAATGCTCTTGATTTATTTGAATGCTTGAAGAAAAACGTGAAATATGAAAAGTTTTTCATATTTTCTTGAATAGCTTGGCTTTGAGAATGAGTCAATAATTGAAACTTGACTGTTCACACTTTTTTAGGACAATAAAAGGGAAATTGAAAAGATAATTATAAGAGGATTAAAAAGGTAAGTAGAGACATATTTCAATTTTATAAATAAATTTTGTGGTCCATATTAGAAGCACTCATCCAGAAATTTTAAAGGTTAAATACAGGGGAGCTTTATGATCTTATAAAATTGATTTTTAAGGTAAAAGGTGGGGCAGCTTCACAATCTTGCACATTAAATTGCAACTTATTATTCCATGTGTTACAAGATAATATGTTGTTTTTTAATTATATTTGTATAGTTTAATGTATTACAAGATAATATGTTGTTTTTTATATTATTTGTTAAAAATACTCTTCATCAATTACTTATATTAAAAGTGTTCTTTCTTTTGCAATCTACGTCGTAAGGCCACTATTATAAGTTAACTAGACCTTTGGTTAAGTTAAAACTACCCTTGATTTGATCAATTCAACCTCTTGACTTGGAAACCATACCTTAGTCTAAAAAGCTAGACCCTACTCCAATTAACCAGATTGGAGAAAATTTGGCCCAAGTTAGGCTCCCGATTCTACTAAAAGAACATGGGTCAAGTTGAGGCATAAAAATAACAAATAATAAAGAGAAAATAATTATCAAAATTAAACAAACCTTAACTACAGATGCTTGGAATCTTATTGGTGACTTGATTGCTACCTGTTGGATTAATGTTGATATTCGCAGGGTGCCTAATCGTGGCAATTAAGTTAGCTATATACTTTTGTAGCACGAATAATATGCAACGAGAAAAATAGGGTTCTTCCTCATACCCGATTAAAGCGAGACTGATGTGATTCATGATACAAGGACAAGTTCAAGCGGTGATCCATTGATCGTGGAAGAAGGACCAATGACGAGGTCACAGATAAAGGAGGTCAAAGAAGCTATGTGATTGCTTGCTTAATTTATGGTGGACGAAACATCGATCACAACAACACAAAGGAACAAATTTCATATTGGGCTTGGAAGAAGAAATAAGATGAATTAACTTGGTCCAAGTAGCGTACGAGAAAAGCTAGAAAAAAGTAACTATGCAACCCTAGGCATGTCTCTATACCGAACCAAAATTGAAAACTAACAATTGTCTTATGCGACCGTATGCAGGAAACCTATGTGGCCACATAGTAAAATTCTGGACATAAATTTTCAAATTTTGCGTAATCTTCTATTTTAGTTAAAACTCTTGTACGATATATTTTTTATATCTTTTAAAACTTAATTCCATTTATAAGTAGATTTTATGATATCCATGTAAATATGACTCATTACATTCATTGTAAAAACACACAATTATTGAGATATTATTGCGAGACATATTGCTTTCTTCTCATTCTTCATTCAATTAATTTTGAACTTATCAAGAATTAAATTATTGAGGCATTTACAATTGAAGTAAGGTTCATAAGTTTTGTGATCACATGATCAATATATTGTTAACAATTGTTTTGGTTCTTTGATTCAATAATTATTAGGTTGAGGTTTTTAATCGTTAATTCTTGACTTTCTTGGGTTTGTTCTAATTTGTCATGGGTTCCGTAGCTACATTACTATGTGGTTTCGCATCAGATATGGGACAGGATTGGAGGGGGTGGGGCAAGCTTTTCTGTCTCATTTTGCCCCGTTTATTTATTTATTTGTTGTTGTTGTTGTTTTTTATTTATTTTATTTTTATTATATTATTAGTTAGTGAATATTATTCACGTTCTCTTTAAAAATGATGATAAATCTTTTATTTTTGTTCGATAAAAAACTAACATTTGAAATTAACTTTAAATGAGGCAATAACGGGATGGGAACTATGTTTCCCGTACCTGTCCGGACCAACTACCACCGCCTCGTCCCAATCCTATTTACCAAATTAGGCAGGTAATCTCAATCACATTCGGTGCGGGACCCTATTAGCCTTCAGGACTAAGTCTTTGACTTGGTTTTAGAATAAACTGATCTAGAAAGTTTTGCCTGAAGTCTTGAGTTGTTGGTCAGCCTTGAGAAATAATTGTTGTTAACGTAGCTAAGGAATATGCTAGCCCTGTAGAAATTTTAGGAATTGTATGAAACTTCACGATGTATTGAGAATACTGGAGCGTTATCAATCATAATATGATGGAATACACCAAAAGACAATGTTACATGCACAAATTCACAATACTTTTTCAAAGAGTACTTTGGCCGAGTCAATGTATTAGGCTACTAGTCACTGATTCAATCGGCGAGCCATTGAATTAATCTGTGGGTTATCGTAGTGTCTAAAGTTCAATTTTGAAAATGCCATAGATATAATTACAAGTTCAGAAAGTTAATGTAGATTCTGAATTAAAAATTCATTTATGAATTTCAATATAATAATTATCAAATTTTCTATTTTTAAAAATTAAATATAAGATATATACATTTTTCATATTATTTGGTCTTTCATTTCTATTTATCAAAATTTTATTTGTCATTTTTTATAAGACGAATACATATTTAAAGTATTTTTGAAAAATATAATCTATAGTATATATATTTGGAGATAGTAATGGTATAAAATAAAGAGGTATTTTGGTATTGAAAACATGACTCTTTCCTATACGAGTTTTCTTGGTTCGAAACTACGCATTCTTCATTTTTTTTGAATTTTTGACAAAAAATTGTTAAAGATTTACAAAAAATCAGTTGGTTGAAAACAATTGGTTCACCGAGTGTGAGCAAAATATGGCTGATTCAAGCGGGTCAATGGCGGTTCAATTGGGTATTATTTATAAGTATATTATTGAAGTGAGTAAAATACAGATGTGAAATAAATAAAAATTTATTTAGACAATCAATATTCTTGATCGATTTTTCCCTTCAGGTGAGATTAGAACGTAAAGGTATAGAAGATTTATGCTTACTTCAAATACTAGTTTAAGAACATTAATGTAAATCATGTATACTTTAATTTGATTTGGTCAAAATTTTCAATTGTTTGGAGCAATTTGTCGTCAAAGTTCTTTCGAACCTATGTTTGAGAATGGTATTTTCTCATTTTTTTTTTAATTGGTGGGTATATATGCTTATATATTGTTTGCTCTGATTATCCTTCAAGTGTTGCATAGGCTGGCTGAAAAGATCTATTTTTATTCTTTCGAACTTGGCCGTGATTTAGAAATAGGAGAGGCAGGATGGATCCCTGAACAATGTGGCCATTCTCGGTTTAAAACAACAAATCCGTCAGTAGATGGTGCGTCAAATCGACTGCATTCATGCGCTTAATCTCTTAAGATTCTTGTTTAAGATTACTCCTGTTTCATATCATTTCTAGAACTAGGAAAGGTTCGTATTTTGGTGCAAATTACGACGTGTTCTCTTTTTCTTTTGATTTCAAGTTTGGCGGTTCATACCGTTCATCACATTGTAATTTGATTCTCTTAATATGAAATATCAAATAATTAATAAGGCTTCATGTTAACATTAATTCGCCTGCTATTGCCAGCATTGTTTCGCAATTTTCCTTGAGAGAGAGAATGCCGTATATTTCAATTGACAGGCCTTTCAGTTGAATTGATTGTAAATCTGCGCATTTGAGATATCATTTCTCTCGACTTTAGACACATCAGCCTGATGAGAGCTTGAAATCTTTTGGTCACTATGATGGTGGTGCATGGTGACACGATGACCTTGGCCACTGATCTGCCTTTGAGCCTATCAGTCGTGCATTATTTGACATTACTGTGTGTGACAGTCGGACGCTGCTACTCTAAATTATGAGCTAACCATTATGTTGGTGAAATCGATGTATGAAGGGGGATTATAGAAGAGTTATGCTATATGTACAAAGTTATGTTACGAAGTTAGTTGACAAAATAACATCTAAACTAATTATTTTAAAAGCAGATTTTTAAATCATTTGAAATTAACAGTCTGAATTTTGCCAACACACTTTGTAACCCAACTTTTGTAACTCAATTGTAACTCAATTTTGTACAAATAGTTTTATTGATTATAGAAACTCATTTCCTCAGTCGTGGAACATTTTTTGAAATAAATCATCAAATTGTAGTTCACAATTTAGAGCGTAATAAGGTCCAATGTATGCATTAGTTCGTTTCCATAGTTATATGTACTTCCCCTTCATTTGTATTCCATACGCATCACATGTAAATTTATTCGCTATCCTTTGATTTTCAGGTTGCTAACATGACAAGGTTCTTAGTAGATAACGAACTAATACCAGCAATTTTGGAGATCCCTTCCAAGGATCATCCTTATGATCCTGCAAATGACTCCGTCCTTTCACGGCGAAGTACCTCTTCTCTATTGAATCGGTGGCCTCTGGAAGACATTAAAAGTATTACCAATACTATATACGCATAATATTGTAATCCCTTGAAATGTTTTGCCTTGGACGTGTTTCTTGATTCGACAATCTGTCCCTTAAGTTATTTGCCTCATTTTTTAGGCTAAATTAAGCAATGATCCCAAACCATCCGATCTTATCCCCAACCATTATTTTGTAACATTTCTACCCTTAACATTAGAATAGTTAGTGAAGCTCGTCCTAAAGAACAATTTTGCCCTTCTCTTTTAAGTAGCAACCTAAAATTTTATTGAAAGAACAATTCTGCCATCCTCTTTAAAGAAATAAAAAATGAATCCCTCACTAGATTTTTAGTAAATTTTGATAAAAACTGATGAAATGCGCGATTGAAAAATTGTGGATCCCACAAAATGTGCGGTTAAAATTAGTTGTTGACTTTGACTTTAACTTAGATTAAAATCTAAATATTAATTTCTATTATATAGGGGAAAAATACTAGAGAGAAAAAAATAAAGAGAAATGAAATTCATCTCCACCCCCACGTCACCCCCAAACAATTGCATAGTTGTAGCGATGTGACCTGGCTGTCAACTGGCGGTCATTTCCAAATGAAAGAATTTTTTCACACGTCAATCCTCACGGATTTGTTTTGACGGTCCAATATTGCAATCTATTTCTTCATTTGACAATCGAAAGTTTTGAAACAATTCAAAGTTTTGATCAAGTTGGGGCATGGTTCTCACAGTTCAAAAAATATAAGTTATTCAATGTCCTCAACTACGATTAAAAATATTTTTGACAAAGAGATGCATCTACTGCAAATTCAGTATAAAGTCAACTCCAAAGGAGGCATTTTAAGTATTGTTAGTCTGTTATAGTTTTCATTGCAGTTATATATTTTTTTGTTGACATAGGAACTCGGAGCCAATACCCGCCGCGGAGCCCCAACCACCCCCAAAGGGATGGAGGCCCGACCACTCTGAGTGCATACTAGGTAAACCCTGCTCCATATGTAGTATCCTGCAAACCACATAGAAGAGGTAAACCGCACTAAGGAGGGGATTCGAATTCGTGACATTTGGTCTCCGCGTTCACCTGCTCCACTAACTCGACCACCCTCGAATAGCTTTTCATTGCAGTTATATTATAGTATAGAAGACTTGATCATGCTTAAATGTACATATGTTTCATTAAACTAGTTAGTACAGCAGCTGTGAGTAACTTTTTGGTTCAAGAAACTTCTATATTAAATAGAAACTGTGTTTTTTTAACCCTTCTGATATATCTATATTCAGGCTGTTGTCTAGTTAACCAGATGATGTACTAACTGATCAGATTAGGGTATCGAGGCTAAAACTAAGAACCGTCGCGGTAATGCCAACTGTAGGCACAGTAAAGATGGTTTTGCTATGCGTAAGGGATCTGACACTAGACTTCCGGTGGCTAGCAAGGATGTATTGCAACTGGTAAGAGGTGTTGTAACGAATAGTCTACACCTGCCCGTTACCAAGCGAACTACAACAGGTAGAGAAACATTTGTTCTGAGATTAATTACTCCAAATGAATTAATAGTTGAATTTGCGATGACAATTCAAGGAGGGCATTGCAATAAGTAGAAAATGTATTTAATAGACTATGATATGACCAACACAATATAAAAAGCATGCTACATGTACATAATATTTGATATTATTGTTTACATTAAGTCGCGTGGCAACATACTATTCGCCAATTTTTTTTTAAAAAAAAGGCTTTTCCACCCTTTTTTTTTTTTTTGAAAATGCAAAGGATGCCAAAAATGATGTAACACATGATAAAGTTTAGATATTGACTTACTGGGGAATGTTGTTTGAGTGAAATTGACACCAACATTGGTAATGATATTGTTGGACAAGATTCACGAAACAGAATATCGAATTTATTAATTAAGTACCGGATATGCAGAATAGATACTCACCACGATTTACATCTAAATTAAATGTTATGTTGTCTTTCATTTGCCGAAATAATAGTCTTTGGATGATCGATGATAAAATAAGATAAGTCAAGTGTGGATCAAGAACAACTTCGCGGATTGTTCTTTTTTAGATAAAAATCGTTATTTGTCATGAACATAAAAAAATGAAGGTTGAGAACGTCAATGGTTACAAAAAGAGTTTGGAGACTAAAGAGCAAACATGAGTAAAGGTTAAAGACTGCCATTAATTTCCCTACATGTAATAGGTTTGGCCAAGGCTATTATGAAATAAATCATCAAACAACTTGTGAGATAATTTTTTCCGTGCTTATGGGCTTAGATAGGTGGCAGTCCTGGACTTTAGCCTGTGGCAGTTCAAGCCCAGATTTTTTTATATGTATGTAAAAAATAAGTTTTTTCTTCTATATATGTTAGTCCAGTGCAAAAGTAAATAAATTAATAATAAAAAAATAAAAAGTGTCCTCCCTTAACTCTGTCCTTTTATCCATGCTATTATGCTGCATCAAAGTCTCTAACAAAGAAATATAAACTCATTTCATGCATGTAGTTTATAATATACTTATGTTTAGACAGTCAAAATAGTTAATTCATTCGAATTTTACTACACGTACAAAGCTTTTGGACAGATAGGTTAACATTTTTATTGAACTAACTACTTCATTAAAGAGCTTAAATTGTTATAGAATGAGACAATAATTTATTTATATTTCCTCCGTCTCATAAAGATATACTTATTTTCATTTTTCATATATCTCAAATTCAATAAAATTAGTTGTACAAATATGGTTGAAAACCATGTTTTGTCAAAATTGGAGTACTTGATGTAAGAAAAATAGTTTTTAAAATGGATGAATATTATGCTGCCAAGTAAAATATTATCAACCAATGTTGTCAACAAAAATTAAACATGTAGCATGATTCTCTCAAATTATAGGTTACTTTTCTTGTTGAGAGAGTGGTAATTTTTTTTTTTAATTTTCTAATATACCCCTAATTAACATGACTTGTTATCAATAAATATGAACTATTCATATTTAGCCCATAATGCAATATTCAATTTAATTTAATTTACTTTACTCTATTTTAATTTGTTTCTTATTTTCATTGTCAACCATTTATTCACACAATAAAATATTTTACATGTAAATCCAAAATTTCTTTCCTACTTTTTAATTACACATTCTTCAAAAAAATATTACTCAATTTTTATTTTATTTTTTTGAAATAAAGGCCACCAAATTATTATTTAACGTAGGAATATATTAGTAAAAATATAATTAAAATTTATATTTCTAACTATATTAATTGAATTTTCTTAATCTGTGAAAATTGAAACAATTTTATCTTACTTCAATTCTGAAAGCCCTAATGGCATTATGCTTTTTAGAGCATATTCAAGAGATACTCTAAATAAAATATGCTCACTATTTTAGAGATCTAATAATTAAAAATTGTTGGAAAATGGGTATTGTTGAGAAACTTTCGACACAATTTTAGGTGGGACCCATTGGTTCAATTTGGAAGATCAAAGTTGATTTGTGTTCTTTTTCTTAAGAACATCGAAATTTTGTATTTACTTGCCGAAACTTATGTTGGAAAAATGGGTCTATGTAAATGGGTTTATATGACTGACTCTGGAGCTAAATTTGAGTGAGACTCAGTTGTTCATATTGAAATATGAAAATTGATTTGTATTCTCCTCCGTAAGACCATCGAAATCATATATTTACTTGTCAAAAATGATGTTCAGGTGAATGAGAAGTTGAAGCTCAAAGTGTGCCACTTAAAAGGAGTTTATATTGGTGGGATAATTAGAAATGTANTTTGGCTATTTTGGAAGATAAAGATTGATTTGTGTTCTCCCCTGTGAGTATATCGAAATTATATATTTACTTGTCAAAATTGATGTTCGGGTGAATGAGAAATTGAAGCTCAAGGTGTGCCACTTAAAAGGAGTTTATATTGGTGGGATAATTAGAAATGTATTTGTCCCACATAAGAAGTGGATGAAAATAAAAACCACTTTAAATATAGTTGCACTTTAAAATGGTGTAATCATGTGTAGTATAGAAACTCTCTCCACGTGTGCGCACAGGGAGGTGCAAATCATGGATCGAAATATGTTCGGACCTTGAACTTGTGTGCGGGTGCGATCTGCATACACGAATGTCGGACCGAAATGAGCAAAATTGACCCCTTAGGAGTGTCCACGTTTTGCTATAATTTTATTTTTCAACTTACTTTTCATTTTCTGAAACTGTTGAAACTCTTGTGGTAATTGCCATGAT
>CAIGRN010068783.1:0-12948 GCA_903798345.1 Fraxinus anomala
AAAACAAAAAATAAAAAAAAAATTAAACGGGGCGGTAAACGGGGCAAATCTCCGCCCCAGCCCCCGCCCCGCCTCGCGCCCAGCCCCGCCCCGCCTAATGTGGGGCGGGGCACGGGGCGGGGCACGGGATTGTCTCCACGGGGCGAGGTGGGGCGAGGGTGCCCCGCCCCGAACCCGCCCCACTGCCATCCCTAGTTGTGATAATTCATTGCTTAAAAGTTTAAATAAAAAGAATAGAATTAATGACTCATGGAAATTAAACATTTTTGCTGGTAGTTTTGTTAGTTTAACGCTCTTAGAATAGTATTTTATAAACGACATAATAAAATAATAATAATAATACATAAAGTTGGACGGCTTATGTTGATATGATTGTATTTTTTTAAATTGGGATTTGTCTACATCCTAAAAATAAGATTAATGATGTGTTCGGCACACATTAAATGGGACTTTGCAGATGACTTATTCATGACTACTAGGAATAACACTCTACTCAATCACCAAACAAATAATTTCTGAACAAGTAATATATATTTAGCTGCTCGCTCGAATTATTTGATGTTTCAATGAGTGAAATCTTGATTGGAATATCGATCATAGTGTTTTGAGAATCAAAGCGAAATGATTTTAGATTATGAATACAAACTTGAAGACCAAAAGCAGAAAAAGGAGACTTAGGAGGCAAGGAAGTAAAGGAATCATTGAGCAAAAACGACAACAATTTGAAGAAGAATTCAAGCGATAAAACAGTTTTTCTTATTCTTTTCTTCTCCATGTTGTTTATTTAGATTTTAATATGTCGTTTCTTGTATTCATGAACTAAATTTATTATCTAGGGTTTGATGTAAGTAAACTTGAGACATATTTGAACTCTAATATAGTTATTTCGTCTGATTTTTCCGTTAATTTATTTGTATTGATTCTTGCACAATGGTCTCAATTGCCTGATCAATAATTGAATGATTTGATACCTTAAATTTCGGTACTCGAGAGAGGAAGATTTAGTCGTGATATGAGAAATAACATAATCTAGATTTTGTAGATTTCGAGAGAGTATAAAATCTTTAAGGCTGTTACCATTTAAGAACCATGTGTATGATAATTTCTATAGTTTTAATTCAGAATAGAGATACTGGAATTAAGATATAGAAATATGTTTTATTCAACACTCGAGAGGGCGAATAAAATTAATCTAAAGTTCTTGTCTATAAATTCAGGAAAAATTGATAGAAGTTGAAAAACTTTATTGATAGTGAGGTGAAATCAATCCCTAGGCATTCTCACATTGATAACCTTCTATAATTTGCCCTATTTTACGTGAATTATCACAAATAAGCGTTAATTTAGTATAGAAACAGAGACTTTAGATTCGATTTTCTAGATAAATTAAAAGTTGAAATAATTATAGTGCTTAGTAGGAATTTGAATTACAATCCATAGGGTTCGACACTATAACTCTATTATTATATTACAAAATTTGATACCGTATACTTGCAGTATAAATCACGTTATAGAAAATACGTGAGAGAATCATATAGTGTCTTTATTAGTATATAAATGTACTTAAAAATAATGACAAAATGACTTGAAAATGAAAATTATTAATTGTCACCTAGTACTTTGTCTCCCCCACAACATTCACGAGAAACAGCAATAACAGCAACCTTCTATAGACAAAACGCTAGCCACTCGAACTTTTGATTCACAACAATCCTTTCGCCCAAGTCGAATTTAATAAGTTCCTCAGATACAAGGTAACTTTCTTACTGAATGTAGTATTAAAAAATGATATTGAGGCATGCAAGATGCTTCTGTATATTTGATTAAACTATAGATGGAAAAAGGCAACAGGGACTGACCTGATTGCCATGAGTTAGTATTGAGCAATAAGCAGGCAGAAAAGTGTTAAAAAGGAAAGAAAGAAAAGAAAAAAAAAAAAAATAAAGAAAAATTGGCTGTTAGAATTCTCCAGTGGCAGTCAATAATCACTTGCAATATATGCTGGCACTATTGACAGAACACTTCACGGAAGGAAGGGAGCCGAATCAGAGGGTTTTCTTCTCGCTTGAGTTGAATCTGATAAAATGAGCTGCCCACCATTGCCCATAAATCACACATTGCTTCTGCTAAAATATCATAATAGGAGACAACATCGAGTGTATTATTAGATCGAAAAGTGTCACTCAAGATAAATGATTCTGGCTGTGAATCCTCCTTGTTGGAAAGGACTGGTGATCTAGAGTTTCATAAATAAAAGTCTATTAATGAATCAAAACCTGCAAATTGTGAGAATGAAATTTCAATACTAAAAAATCATGTTATATCTAGTCTTGTTGCTTATACAGCAAAATTTCCAATGCCAGTGGCATTCTCTCTGTTGAAAAACTTTACTTTTCAAAGGGTCTGAAGAAGTTGGAGAAAAGACTTCATTTAGTTTCTCGCGACGGAGCATCAGATGACTTCCGAAAACTAAATTCTGTGAAAATTACAGATGTGAAGTTAATCTTGAAATATTAGCTGCCAACAGGAAGACTCACCCAATATCGGCATCAGATGGAAAAATGCTGCTGACTCAATATCAGCAATACAAAAAACTAATTACTTGCTAACTACTGTGAATGTAAAGATAAAAAATAATTGAAAATGATCTGACCAAGCAATATGCTTGCTTTCCATAGAGCTTTAATCGAGTCCTTTAATAGGTTAAAAAAAATTGTTGAAGCGTGAAATGATGGTATCCAAGACTTCAAGTGTATGTTAAAGAGTACATAAATCATTTCAGCGAGTTGCATATTTTTATATTATAGAAACATTGCACTTCAAATACTTCAAGCACCCACTCGCTTATAATAAGCATCTGCATACACTTGATATTCAAAAGATCATGTTATAAACTGGAACCACTAATTTTCAGGAAACAATTAGCAAACCAAAAACCTAATACTTCGCAACAAACCCAAGTCAAATTTCATGAAATAAATAGCTACTAAAAATGGTTCAAACAACATGGCCTACTATCACAAGAATCACTCATAGCTGCTAAATTGTGATTTCTTATCAATCCATGTTGATAAGAAAAACAATTGTGTGTGTCACTTGATACTAGTAGCTGATTTTCTTTCCTCCACAATAGTAATAGATATCCAAGATTCAATTGAAGTAAAAAGGAGGGATAACTATGAATATCAAAATAATCACTTAATCGAAAACGAAACAACTTATCGTGATTCAAACCAAACATAAAAAGCACATATTCCATCAAAGATCAGCAAAAAGGATTTAGAGCGTTCACAAAAACAACTCTGATGAAACCCAAGTTCATGATTAGTTAGACCAAAAAATGATATCCAAAAGGGATCTATATCATCCCAATGCAAAGAATGTAATCATAAAGCAATAATAGAAAAATAGAGAACTCAAAACATAATTACTGAAATAACCATACATGAAATGGAAAAGGAACTACAAACATAACAAACACAAAAGCAAAGTCAACCCACAGAAAATCACATAACAAATCCAATGAAACCCAATATGGATCATCACTTCAAAGAACAAAATCAAGAAAAAAGATCTTTCAAATTCATCCAAATGCACCAACAAGGATGTGACTATAAAGACAATGGAATTATAGAAACAAAGAGAAAATTTTCACTCTAAGAACATAATTCTAAGATAACCATACATAAAATGAAAAAGAAACCACAAACCTAACACAAAAGGCACAAATTACATTAAAAGTTCAACCCACAGAGGATTCACATGAACAAATCCAATATCCAACAAACAAGGCTCGCAGAAAGATCGTTCAATATTCATCCAAATGCACCAAAAAGACCGTAATTATGAAAACAGGGGAATAACATAAACAAAGAGAACTTTATCACACAAAGTGACAAAATTGTTGAAATAACAGTGCATAAAATAAATAAATAAAACACAAACGCGCACACACATCTTATCAATATTCAGTAAAAATTTTATCCCATATAGAATTCACAGAACACAAATACAGCAAAACCCAAGATTGATTACCACTCCAAAGGACAATCCATCAAGATCCATCCAAAGGAAAATGAATCCTGTAAAGGCTGTGATGCCATCCCAGCCTAATAGGCGATGATGAAATGGCTTTTAGCCTAATTGCTATTGCCCAATACATCCAGCTGAAATGAAAGCCCAGATAACCCAGCCTAATACTCGGTTCGGTAAAAGCGTGTTTGGCTAATGCAACTTTAGTTGTATTTCCTTTAACAAAAGCGTAAGTTTTTCTAGACCGTTGGATTGAGTGTTCTCCATCTCGATGTGTTGATATTTTGGTATTCAAATGGTTTTCATTCTTTTTGAGGTTTTCTAGATTCTTCGGTGTTCTCTCTTTTCATCTTCGTCTTTTGCTATGAGAAACTCTTGAATCTATTTCTTAAGTGTGTTTTCTTTGTGAAATTTGGTGAAAAGAAATGATGTTATTTGTTGTAACGTTGAGCTCTTCTGGTCCATAGAAGAAGATGCACGTTTACTGTGAATCGTGAGGGTTCTAGGTAAATCTGGGTTTTCATGGTGTTGATATAGACGGGTACCATATTCTGAGCCTTCGATCTAAGAAACCTTGGTGTTCAGTGGTTTGGAGACAAACTTTGTAATAGGGCTTCGATCTGTAATTTTAAGTTTCAGTTTTATATAACAGTGGTATCAAAGCCTCTCTTGGTTGGTCTTGAGGCTTCAATCGAGTTTTGAAGGCTGGAAAATCAATTTTCTGTCTTCAATCTTCAATCGCCTGAAAATCTAGAAACTTTAGTTTTTGGTTTTCTTTCGATTTGGGGTTTGTGAGTACAAAACTGTGGTCTTGGTTATTAGAGATATTTGGTGTTCGTGACTTCTTGGTTCGGTTTGAACAAAAAAACCCTATAAATAGAGATTTCTTTGGTTCTTGATCTCCTTTGTAGTAATTTGGTGGAACACCATCCCTTTGTTGTGACCTTTGCTTCCTCCTAATGCACTGTGGTTTGTCTATTGGTTGTTAATTTTAATCCACCCCTCTGATTTTCGTTTTCTAACACTAAAATTCCTCACCCCTATGTCTGCATATTCATTCACGCTGAGTGTTATTTTGTGTAATCACCCTTGGCGTTCAAATTATGGCTTGACATAAGAACAAGAGTCTCACGGAATCCTGGTGAATTTGATCATTCTTGGGATGACTACTATTAGTTCACCTCATTTTGCTTTTGGTATATTGCTTAACCTGATTATGTTATTTACTTGTTTGATTCTGAATTGTGTTATTTGTTGGAATTCTTTTGTCTATTTGACAATAACTCTGATTTCTAATTCTTGTTTATTGTTTATGACCTATTTCTTCTTTTCCTTTTTGTGAAGATCAATTTACTATTTTTCTTAAGCGTATCAGCTGCATAGTTTAAAGTTTTGAAATACTTTGTGTTATTTCTGAATAAAAAATATGACAAATTCTAATTTTGAATTTGGTGTTTTTGAAGGAAAATGAGATTTTCTCATTTGGCAACAAAAGATGAAAAGTGTTTTAGTTCAACAAAAGATTTCTAAGGAAATAACACAAGAATTTCCTGAAATTGTGACAACTGATTAGATAAATGAAGTTGATGAACTTGCTTATACCTCTATTATTATGCATTTATGTGATCACATTTTGAGGAAAGTAGGAAAACAAGATTATGCTAAGGCCTTATGGGATGAGTTAGAGAAGCTCTACCTAGTTAAGTCCTTGCCCAATAAGTTGTTTCTGTTGGAGAAGTTCTTTAGCTTTAGGATAAATACCTCTAAGAATATAGAAGATAATCTTGATACCTTCAATCAGTTGGTTCAAGATATCACGAATGCTGATAATAAAGTCTCTAAAGAGCATAAGGTTGTTGTGTTATTGGATGACATTCCTTATACCTATAGAAAGGTTAAGGTTGTCACAAAATATGGTAGAGATACCCTTACATCTGAGATAATTATATACTCTTTGAGAAGTAAAGATCTTGAACTTAGGGCTGAGAAAGTAAATGGTGGGCTTGAGAATCTGTTTGTTAAGGGAAGGACCCAGAATAGGTTTAGTGGAAATCAGGAAGGTTTTAATAATCAAGGAAACAATAATAGAAAGAAGTTTAAGAGTAGGGACAAGTCTAAGTCAAAGACTAGAAATAAGAAATGCTATGGGTATGGGAAAATTGGACACTTTATAAAAGATTGTTACAAGAAGAAAAATAAACAGAAAGGAAAATGAATTGATGAAGGGAATATAGTTGAACCTACTGATTCTAATACTATTGATGTGTATGTTGTGACTGAGCCTTTTTCTGATTGTGATTCTGCTAATGTTGTTGATGAAGGAAATTAGATCCAAGAATAGATCTTGGATTCTGGTTGTACCTTCCACATAACTCCTAAAAAGAATTGGTTTTACTTATTTAAGAAAACTAATGGAAGAGAGATAGTCATGGGGAACAACATTTCCTGCAAAGTTGAAGGCATTGGAAATGTGACATTGAAATTTGAAAATGGGCATATCTTTACCCTTGAGATATGTTCCTGAATTGAACAGAAACATGATTTCAATGGGAAATTTGGATGATTTAGGTTTACAAGGTAAGGTTGGTTATGGATTGTTGAAGGTGATGAGAGGATCACTTGTGATGTTTAAAGGTGTTAAGAGAAATGGAATTTATGTAGTTAAGGCTAGTGCTGTAGTTGATTACATGGCTGAGTTTTCCAATGCTGAACTTGATGTCACTCTAAAGTGGAACAAGAGATTAGCTCATGTAAGCGAAAAAGGCCTGCATATCCTTTATAAGAAAGGAGCTTTTGGAAAGAACTCTGTATCTAAAGATCCCTTTTGTGAAAATTGTACTTTAGGAAAACAACACGGATTACATTTTAACATGGGAAAGCATAAATCAACTCTGTTCTTGAATATATACATTCTGATTTGTGGGGAACTTCATCCACTATTTCTCAAGGAAGAAATAGATATTTTATGTCATTGATTGATGATTATTCTAGGAAGGTTTGGGTTTACATGTTGAAACATAAAGCTGAAACCTTTGGGAAGTTTTAGACTTGGAAAGTGTTGATAGAGAATCAAACTGGAAAGAAAATACGACTCTTAGGACTGATAATGGTCTTGAGTTTTGTAATGCTAAGTTTGATCAGTTTTGTATTGAAAATGGGATTTGGAGACATAAAACTACTCATTATACCCCTTAGCAGAATGGAGTGGCTGAAATGAAAAAATAGATCTTTGTTAGATAAGGTGAGGTGCATGCTAGTTGGTTCAGGTGTCTCTAAAACCTTATGGGGTGAAACTTTAATGACAGCCACTTACATAGTTAATAGAACTCCTTCAAGTGCTCTAGGTGAATGGATTGGAACAGTCTCTGACTATTATCATCTGAAATGTTTTAGATATGCAGCATATTCTCATCAAAACATAGGAAAATTAGAGCCTAGGGCTCAGAAATGTATATTCTTGGGCTATCATGATGGAGTTAAAGGTTATAGTTTTTGGAGTAGAGAGTCTAGAGGTTTTAAGATTATCACAAGTATGGATGTTACTTTTGATGAATTTAACATGTCCTGTTTGAGAGATAATGAGCCTAATAGACTACCTGAAGAGAAAGAAGGAGATAAAGTGTCTATTTCCAGCCAGCAATCTAAAGATTGGCTAGCTTCTATGAATGATGAAATTTACTCTTTGATTAAAAATGGAACCAAGATATTAGTTCCTAAACCTACAGGTTAATCTCTTGTTGATTGTAAGTGGATTTTTAGTATTAAGGAGGGTAATACTCAGAAGATGCCTATGAGATTTAAGGTTGGACTAGTTGCTAAAGGCTTTACACAAAAAGAAGGCATATTATAATGAAATCTTTTCTCATGTGGTTAAATACACTANTTTTAGTATTAAGGAGGGTAATACTCAGAAGATGCCTATGAGATTTAAGGTTGGACTAGTTGCTAAAGGCTTTACACAAAAAGAAGGCATATTATAATGAAATCTTTTCTCATGTGGTTAAATACACTACTATTAGAGTTATGTTAGCTCTTGTTGCTCATTATAATCTTGAACTTAAACAAATGGATGTAAAAAAATTTATATAGTGATCTTGATGAAGTGTTTTATATGAAACAACCACCTGATTTAATTAATAAATCTAAAACTGAATATGTTTGTTTGTTGAAAAGATCTTTGTATGATTTGAATCAATCTCCAAGACAATTGTACAAAATGTTTGATATTTTTGTTTCTTCTGTTGGTTTTGTAAGAAGTGGGTTTGATCATTATTTGTATTTTAAAAAAGATGATGCAAATGTTATTGTTGCTTTTATACTATTATATGTGGATGATATGCTTCTAATTGGACAAAACATGCATGTTATAAATGAGATTAACAGATTTTGAGTGCTGAATTTGAAATGAAATATCTTGGACATGCTAAGAAAATTTTAGGCATAGAAATAACTAGGAAAATGCATTATTGACTTTGAAGCAAACTGCCTATGTGGAAAAATTGATGACTAGATTTGCTATTCATAATTCAAATTTTGTTTCTGTACCTCTAGCCAATCATTTTAAATTGAGTAAGGACCAGTCTCGTGTTAATGAATCTAACATTAAACAAACAGAAAAGATACTTTATGCTAATACTGGAGGATCTGTGATGTATATCATGGTTTGTACTAGGCCTGATGTGGCTCATTCTATTAGTACCCTTAGCAGATTCATGGCTAATCCTGGTTTAGAACATTGAGTTGCTTTAAAATGGCTATTGTTATATTTGAAAGGTTCTTCACACATAGGACTTTGTTTTAGTGCCTGTAATGATGGTGTAGTGTTTGAAAAATTTGTAGATTCTTATTTTGCTGGAAATGTTGACAATAGGAAGTCTACTATAGCTTATATGCTTACTTTGTGTGGAGCTTGTATCAATTGAAAATCTCAACTGCAACCTGTTGTAGCTTTATCTACTATTGAGGCTGAATATGTGAGGTAATAAAAGAAGCTATATGGGTTAAGGATTTGTTGTCTGAAATTAATGAGCTATCTAATCTTGTTGTTTTATATTCTGATAGCCAAAGTGCTATACATTTTTGTAAAACCCAATGTATCTTGAAAGATCTAAACATATTGGAGTTAAGTTGCATTTTATTAGATACATTGTTTCTAAAGATGTTTTACTTCTTGAGAAAATTGCTATCCAATTGAATCATGTTGATATGGGTACAAAGGTATCGCCTCTAACCAAATTTAAATCTTGTTTTCAAATGTTGAACATTGATGGTGGGTAATTTGATTGATACGGGTACTAATCCTAATCTTGGTGCCATGTGGAGTGATCAATGGAAGTTGTGGCCAACAAGTAGTAACTTGTAGAGAGCATTAAGTTGCCCGATAAATTAGTGGCATCAAGGTGGAGATTGTAAAGGCTGTGATGCCAGCCCAGCCCAGCCAGCCCAATACGGGTTATGATGAAATGGCTTTTAGCCCAATTACTATTTCCCAATACATACAGCTGAAATGAAAGCCCAGATAACTGAGCCCAATACTTGGTCCGATAAAAGCGTGTTTGGCTAATGCAACTTTAGTTGTATTTCCTTTAACAAAAGTGTGAGTTTCTCTGGACCGTTGGATTGACTGTTGCCCATCTCGATGCATTGATATTTTGGTATTCGAATGGTTTTCATTCATTCTTCGGTTTTCATTCTTCTTGAGGGTTTTCTAGATTCTTCGATGCTCTCTCTTTTCATCTTCGTCTTCTGCTGTGAGGAACTCTTGAATCTGTTTCTTGAGTGTGTTTTCTATGCTAAATCTAGTGAAAAGAATGCTGTTATTTGTTGGTAATATTGAGCTCTTCTGGTCTATAGAAGAAATTGCACGTTTATTGTGAATTGTGAGGGTTCTGGGTAAATCTAGATTTTCATGGTGTTGATACAGATAGGTACAATATTCTGAAGCCTTCAATCTAGGAAACCTTAGTGTTCAGTGGTTTAGAGATGAACTTTATAATAGGTGCTTCGATCTGTAATTTTGTGTTTCGATTTTGTATAACAAATCCAAACACAACCATTAATGATAAATCGCTACTTTGGGATTTTGTTATTCTGTGACTTCTAAGAAGTGAACAATCAATTCATGTCAATAAGAAAAACCATACTCAATGCCCTAGAAAAAAAAAAAAAAAAAAGAAAGGGAAAGAGAATTCATGGATTTGATCATCACTTTGATCCAGAATAAATCCCTTAAGATTCATGGAAATGAATCGAAAAAGAACATTATTTTGTTAAAGAATTATAGAAACAAGAAAAAAATATCACTCAGGAAACAGAATTTCTGAAATAACCACACATAAAATGAAAACTCTAAGACAATTCACGAAAACAAATGAAGTGAAACCCAAATTGATCATCAATTGGACCCTAGAACAAAACCTTGAAACTACCTTCAAGATTCATTCTATGCATGAATAAAGAACGTAATCATATAGATAAAGAATTTATAGAAATTATCGCACTGGAAGAACAACCAAGAAAAACCCCTTCTCTAGCTCCAAGACTCGATGCCCAAAACGCTGACAGAAAAATCCAAGATTACTTTGAGGAACCAGGCGTTATTAATAGGTTGTGAGTAACGATCATATTTCTATCAATTTCATACCGTTCGATTAAGAAATAACAAAGGGTTCAGATTTTAGGGAGTGTGCAAGTTGTAAATTACCATCCCATTGCGAAATTACTGTTAGATAAAGGTTTGGTGTTTCAGTAATTATATTACTAGTACAATTTTTGTTTGGTACATCATTATAAACGGACCCCAATTTAAATCTTTTCTGATAAGTACACCACATTTATTTTACAAATATAACCCTAGTCTAATTAAAAAGAAGAAAAAATAAAGAAATGTATGTATCGGTTGTGGTACATATATATAATAGTTTATATACACATGATATGCTGAGATATAATTGGTAAAATTTTCTTAAAAAAAAAAAATCTTTCCCACTTTTTGACACCTGATATGTATGTAAACTATTATGTACATGTAGCATTATTCATGTACATATACCACATTCATTTTCTTCTCAAATATTACACTTGATTCTCTCACTCATGGCCACGGCCACAAAACTCCCCCTCCCTTACCACACATCACCCCACCCCACCCTAAAAGTTTGCTTACACTTGTGAGGACTATGCATGTGCAACCGCACCTACTATCGGTGAAAATGCTATTATTTTAGAAGTTTATATATATGTATGAGACACAGACGAGAACTATTGTATGTACATATCTATAACTAGCATGTTGTTCATTCTGATAGTGCCGAAGTCTGATAACATGCTGTGTGTAACTTGTTGACACAAAGTGGAAACTACTATGCATGTGATAAGTACTATTTGTTAAGATTTGGGATTCCATCTTAAAATGTCAACCTTATTAAGAAGAATATCCCGACACTTTATAAGTTGGTTTATGTTTACATCTTTATTTGATGTGAGATTATATTCCTTAACATTCCTCCGCAAGATGATGGCTCGTTTGAGCAGACCAATCTTAAAATTCGTACACTCACTTTTTGGAGTTTTAACCAGATCGAATTGCTTGTTAGAGTTTAATGGGCTCTGATACCATGTTAAGAATTGGGGTTCCATCTTAAAAGATCAACCTTATTAAGAAGAATAACTCAACCCTTTATAAGTTGATTTATGTTTACATCTTTATTCAATGTGAGATTTTATCCCTTAACACTATTGTATCTAAGAGGATTAAGAGGACTTTACACCTGCAACTGCTCGTGAAAGTGCAACCGATCATCAAAGAGGATTAAGAATATTTTTTTCCTCCCAATTAAGATCTCCTGCTAGTATTGTGTAAACAATGGCATAATGTTTGTGCCATTTAACTACTGAAAAATATTACTTGTGTCGTACCAATATTGAAAGAATTATATTATAGCTTCGATTATTTGGCCGTATAAGAGTTCTATAAAAAAAATTCATCATAAACGGAAAATATTGTTAAGAGAAGTTCCACAAACCTTTAATCTTGATTAATATTTTCATATTTAAGCCATGTTGGATTTTACCCTACGTAACACGTAGCTCGTTGAAACTAACAAATCTTGGAGTTTGATTGCTCGTTTGAGCTTAAACGAATCAAATCGCTTGTTTGAGTTTGTTTTTGCTATAATATTTTACTGTGCTTGGAGTTTGATCTTAAGAGAACAATGTAGTTAAGGAAAACAACGAAGACTTTAACATGTTAATTATTGTTTTTATATTTAAAGGATATAGGATTTTACTCTTGGCAATTTAACAAACTTTTGTAATATCAACAATTCTTAACGAAATCAATTAAGTAAGATAAATTATTGCATCCAATAATGTGAATCAGTATTCACAGCTAATGTGTGTAATATGAAAAGATTTAATACTAGGGCAATAAATGGAAAAAAGATGAATTCTTATTTGAATAAAATTCTCTATTTAGTAATTAAATATGTCCTATGCAAAAGTTAAATACATAGAGATGACGTCGATATGTGTTCAAGTAGCAATTTAATCATGTGAAAACCCATAATTATTGTGACTTTACTTAAGTACTATAATAGTTTCATGAGTGATGTTGGTTAGTGTTTTTATTACATTCATTTAGAAAATTATAATAATTAGCAACCAAAATGTGGTCTAACATAATCATGATGAAGACAATATCTAAATATGTGATTGAACCTAACACCTTAAACTATTTGATCAATGATTCAAAATAGTATGCCGTTCAACATGATATCATAGCATGTACACGTATTGGTTACAAGAATCACCGATACCTAAATTAATTGTGCAAATGTTATACTTTAATAGCAAAATAGTATATCCCCCAGTATAGTCGAGGAAACATGCATCTGTAAGGATTTTAATCAAACATGT
>CAIGRN010068788.1:0-11392 GCA_903798345.1 Fraxinus anomala
CAATAACTATGATTGATTCGATTTGGGGAAAGTATCTAGGAAAGCAGCTTATTTAAAGTTAAAGGATTTGAGTAGGAAATGACAACTATTTTGACCAACATTTATATTTGTATTCATCGGCTAGATTATTATGTTTAACCATTTAGGGTATAGGACATAACTGTGAATATGATGATAAGATGTGGGGTTCAAGTATGTTCCAAAAATACTTGAGGGATCGAAAATACTTAAATTTATAATAGAAAATAAGTTTGGGGTATAGCGAGACGCAATGTTCCTCTAGTAGAGCTACTAGATATTTCCTAAAGTATCGTGAGCTCTAATATTATTGGATGGTCCCACGATCTATTTGTCATATGAATTTTTGTGCGATAGATCTTGAGAAGGATCTATTGTGTGACATTAGTTGTCCCTTGTGGTTTGGATCAAAGCCATCATGTGCAAGTGGATATGTCAGGAAATATGGGTCATGAGTCACCAATGTGGGGTAACCCAGGGTTGGAGAGAGTGATTTGGATTTGGAATTCAAATCTACAACTCCCGATAACCTCCCATAACTCCCATAAAACCTCCAAATTTTGTCTAGCAATGGAGAGAGAAAGATGGTAGAAAATAAGTGAAATTCGTATGTAAAATCACTAAAAAAATAGAAAAGTGTCTAGAACCACGTATATGGCATGAAAACTCACAAAATTAGGTATTTAGATTGCAGATAATAATCACATTCCATTGTGATTATGATTTTTTGACCATCGGAGAACAAGAAAAGCAGATTTTGGAGTTTTGAAATGTAAGGTGATTCGACCATATAAGAATTTTGGAATTTATCATTTCAAGTAAAAAACTTGACCCACTTACAACACTTATAGCCTCCTTCTACCCACTTACAAAACAACCAACTTGTTCATTGGCAAGATGTCCAGTGTGACGCAACAATCTATCGAATTTTTGTTGGTATTCTGTATGCTGCCTTGCAGCTTTAATTTAGTAAGATCATAAAAAAATTGGTAACATGAGGGCCCATAACGCTAATGTAGGTCCATTTTCAAGGATTTCTAATTAGAGCCTTCCCCTTGTCGAAATCTTTGATACCACAGCTGAACATTCCCTTCCAAATGATAACCACCCATTGGCATTTTGCCTTCTTCTTCAATCATTTGAAACTCAAAAAATTGTTCATCTATGCAAATCCATTCAGTGGGATCTTCCATCCCATTATAATGTTGAAAATAAAGCTTGGTTATCTTGGGAGTAGTTGTACCACTACTGCTATGATTTCCTTGCATTTATTCCTATTGTATGGAGATGATTCATCATGTCCACCACATGAATCAAAGTTGATTTTTCCTGAATTTGGTTGGATAAGACAATGTTGAGGAAGATGGCTTCACCAAGGTGTTTACTAGGCCCAGTCAATCCAATCTTAACCTTATCAACAACCTCCAATCGATGGCTCAACCCATCACTATCTATTTACAACGGTTTCTCTAGTTTGTACCCACAAAGGACACAAGAAAGGGGTATTTTATTGCAGCCTCAAAGGCAGGCGGTGAAAGAGAGCACAAAGTAGCAGTCGTAGTCAACAACTCAAATGTAATACAAACACACGATTGAAGTGAAGAAGGATGCAGCCATATATACATATAGGTTAAGTAAATAAGTGGGCCAAGACCAAGGCAACAAATAGGCTAAGTAGAGATGGCTAATGGCCAACCTATATAAGCCTCCAGGAAATAAACAGACCATGAGCGTCTCTAATTAAATTAGGCCACTTCCAATGGTCCCAAGTAGTTTTCACGTCGAGTCATTTCATTGAGGTGTCGATAATTAATTTAGTCATTTAGTCGGTGTCGACTGAAACTCTCCAAAGAGTAGGCCCATGATTTATTGGGTATCAAAACCTAACAAATCTCTACCTTGATACTTAATCAACTTACAAACAACCAAAACACAAAGTTTATAGTTGTATAATCAAGGCAACCAAATAAAATTGGAATCACAGACCTTACATCATGTTTTCAACTCAAAACATATATCGTACCTATGTACTATTAACTTTCGTACAATTTAAAAGGATTCCAACAAAACCTGGAGCGACAGATCCAATTAATCGAGATTCCGAATCACCAGGGCTAAAGTCAAAAATAAAGTAGGTACAAGTATTCACAGTAATCAATCAATAGCATATACAACAAGTGATGAAGATATAATTTATGATAATACACAGATCTTTCAAACATATTCACACAGAACAAAAAACTAACACCAAATTAATCAATCAAACGACCAACATGCAACAAATAGATGAATGACCCTAAGAAAAGATCTCACCACACTTATCACATCTCATTCAATGTTGCTCATACCTCGAGAATACATATCTTATTTCATCACCCACCACGCTCACTAAACTGATTACTAAAACATGCCTAGCAAGTACATGGATAATGGGACTTCACCTAACAGAAGTGATAGAAGTGTCACTCTCACACTCCACCTTATCGGGGTCTTACCAAATAGATGATTCCAATATTTAATTACATCTCCACTTGTGATTTAAATGTCACACTTCACATCCTCTGATACATACCACAAATGCACTCTCAGGCATCTATACTCCACCTTACCAAAAGATACACAACACACTTACTACTAATACATCCCAACCCACTATGCATGCAAATACGTTATACCAAGTAATCAAATTGCTCTCAAATCCATGCAAATGCACATATCAAACATATTGAAATGTAACATATAATCATGCAACAAAATTAAGAAATCATACACATGCGAAAAGGGTTAAACTAATTCATATAGGGAAGTTAAGAATGTAATTAAGTATGGTAGAAATACCTTAACACTTGAGATTGTCATATATTCCCTTAGAAGTAAGGAGATGGAGATTAAGGCTGAAAATGACGATAACGAGAATGGTAGGGTATATATGATGAGGAGTATAATGAAATTTAAGCAAATGAGTCTAGATAAGGTTCAAGATAGTAGTAACAAGAGTGATGAGGGTGGTAAGAAGAAGGGCAAGAGTTGGACAAGTCCAGTGGTAAGTGGTGCTACAGTTGTGGTATAGAATTAAGGAAAATAGAGCAAAATAATGTTCTTATATGTTTCATACACCTTCTCATCACAATTAACGATATCTTAAAAAATTTGTTTAAAAAATTCAAACTGTCATCAAGATCCTTGGAAGTATCCATTTTAAAACTGAAAAATCTTTCGAGAAAGTACAACTTGTTAGGAGTAGACTTAAAAAAAATAAGTACTCTACCTTTTTCTAAAGTTCTTTTGTAGTATCAAGCTTATCAACTTTTCTCAAAATAGCATCTGATAGGTGTAAAATAATTGAAGTGTGAACAAGTTCGTGAGATTCTTCATTTTGCTCTTTTGCCAAATTTTTGAAAAAAAAAAAATTGCAATATATAGCTTTTGAAACTTTTGTTGAACCAAAATTCCCTATCTTTGGTTGCCAAATTGAAGTCACATTTTTCATTGAAAATTCTCATTTCAAAATGTGAAGTCATTTTCGAAAATCGAACCATCAAATTGCACAATTAGGTCACATAAAGTAATCCTAATGTCACATTATACGCAGTTCTAAAATCATAGGGTTTCGTAAGATTCAAGTTTCAGTATCAAGGAAATTGTCAAATGGTAAAGTCCACGTGTTCTAATGTAAAGAAGTAGGCGTAGTCAACAACTCAAAGGCAATACAAACACACGATTGTAGTGAATAAGGAGGCAGCTATATATACATATAGGTAAGTAAATAAGTGGACCAAGACCAATGCAACAAATGGGCAAAGTAAAGATGGACAACGGGACAACCTATATGAGCCTCCAAGAAGTAAATGGACCATGAGCGTCTCTAATTAAATTAGGCCACTTCCAACGATCCCAAGTAGTTTTCGAATCGAGCCATTTCATTGAGGTGTCAATAATTAATTTAGTCATTTGGTCAGTGCCGACTGAAAATTTTTAATGAGTAACATCGTCGCCTAAAAGACCATAACCATATCCGTAGTGTATTTCATAAGTCGTTCTTGGAAAGCCCTCATCTCCTGTTGCAAGGCTTGTTGTCCCATGTTTAGCGAACTAATCTCATTCTATGGCTTATCTAAGTGGTGGTCAGACATGCTTCGATACCAATTTTCCTGCTTAGAAATGGATCGTGTAATAGGATTGTTGATCGGAAAAGGCTTAGGATCGAGCTTACGGTGTTTACCTATTTTGAAAGAAAATTATCTAGGATACTTCGAGGAATCCCATTTAGTGTTGTTTATTATTTTTAAATATTCAACCCCTTGGGCTTTAAATTATCTAAACAGAAGCAAGCTGACCCCAACTAGATCCATGTGAAAAACGTTTAAGATAAGTAAAGCTATAGAATTCCACAGTTCTCTTTCACGTTTGACAATTCCAAATGATTTGAAGAACGGCTGTTCTTATTGAGTTGTGTCTTGGTGGAGTTTCTTAGTTCTTTGTTAATTTCGTAAGCATTGTTCTGTTTTCACGTGAATTTTTTTTTCAACTTTGGAGCCATATCATGAGGATGTTTAGTTTTTTCTTGATAAGGTGGAGAAAATTCATGGTCTTAGAATTGTTAGAAATTATGATTTTGAGCATTTCTTCCTACGGAGTCTTATATGAATTGTTGGTCTAACATACATGTTGATGGTATGCATCTGAATTCATTGAGAACACGTTGCAAATTGTTTCTGTAACATTTGACACTGCACAAACCGATGTCTTGCTGGTGTCTTTTTGCTTAATTGTTGTTCTTTTCCTGCACAAGTTACATTTGTTGGAAATCGGTTTGATAAAAAGGTAATTTTTGTATCAACTTTGACCAAATATTTGGATAGGTTCCGGTAGAAAATTCATGTATATGAAATTGAGACGCATTCTACTTTAAAGTAGATCATCATAGTATATTTGGATTCACAAAACCAATTCCGGATGAGTAAGAAATTGAAGTATAAAAGTGAGGTTGATAAATGGAATTTCGGAATTAATTAATTCAGGAAATTTAAATTAAATCGACCAATCGAACGGATGCCTCGTGCGGAGTGAACAATCGAGTTACTGAAAAATTGCTGGACCGATGGCTGGGCGGTTAGCGAGTGGCCTGAACTGGTATGGTTATTCGTGAAACATACTGATTTTTGGAGCATGTCTCTCCGGCCACAACTCCTCTACATCTATAAATTGGACCCCTTTGATGGTTCTAATTCATTCATGTTGGGATTTCTTGATAAAAGAGGATCGATAATGCAAACCAAAAATGAAACTAATCATAAAGGATAAACAAAAATGAACACGAGAACAACGAAATGTTGACCCAGTTCAGCCAATCAACGCAAAAGCCAACCAAGAGTCGTAACTTTCAAGAATAAACCTCAGCCATTGATCTCAATCCAGTGGTCCATAAGTCATTTCAACTAAAACAATCCTTGCCAAAGCCAATAAACCATTTTGGGGTTGCCACGTAGGCCACCACAATTCAAATAATCAGTCAAGACAACTTTAAAAAACAGTACCTTTTAATTGCGTTTTGAGAAACTCACACTTTCAATTCATAATCATATGTTTTGATTTCATTACGTCAATTCATTGCAAAAACATAGTTTTCTTTCATCAAAGAATTCATTCAAAATAGAGAGTGCTTTTCAAATTCGAGTTCATTATTTCTTGCCATTTGAAGTGCTTCTACTGCAAGGAGAAAATCATTGTATCTTAAGAGACGATTGTCACTACACCGTGAGCATCTTGGAGGAGTAAGTTTGTCTTAAAGAGATAGTGTTGAACACTGGCCATGGTTTAAACTTCATTGTTTCATTCTTCATCTCTGCAATTCATTCTACATTCCAAGTGGTTTTGTTTTATTTAATAGTTCAGAATATAATTTGCAAATTCACACACTTTCACCAACAACATCTCCTTCATGTCAAATTGAATGGCCTCTGCTTTTAGAATATCTCCATATAATGTCCACTACTCTTAAACGAAGTCATTCTCAGAATGGTTCTTTCTTAAGCTAAGCCTCATCGAAACATTCTTACCATTTAAAAGTCCAAATTGATTGGGCCAACATGTATTTGTTTTTACTTACTTTCCGTGGAACATATAAGGTCCCACGCTCACATTTCAATGAAAACCATGTCAAGAGTGTAACTTGTAGAGGGAAGAAAAGTACTCCTACTTCTACAATTACCTCAATATCCATGCCAATAAGTACTAAGACATTCAATTTGAGCAGGAAGTAGTGCTAGTTTTTGCACTTTTGTACACACATAAAGATCTGAGAATGTTTTCTTCCTCTGAAGTATAAGGCCTATCGATGCGGAGACGTAAAGGAAAGAAACGCAAGGGTGGTCACTGAAATAAGCCCTCTGAAGTACAAGGCACTTCCACTAGTGGTGCCTAATAAGGGAAATTCTAACTGTGAGTTTCTAAAACTTATTGTTGGCGACATTGCCTGGCCTTGGAGTGTCAGGATAATGGATTAATAGTTGTTGCAGAAACCATAAATGATATATTGCTGAGGTTGCAGTTGTTTTTCTCAATTGGCATTTTCCTGAGTATGACATGTAACTGTCAGCCCTTACAAATCTTTTATTTCCTTTTTTTGATATCTTTTCCACTGTAAAATTTACAAAATAAATAGGGAGAGCCCGTCTATATATACAGGGTAATGCCAGATTTTTAGGCAAATATAAAGGGTAGAATATGGGTTTACTATGCAGAGAAAATTTCCTAATTAAGTCCTATAATTATTCTACTCACGCCAACACTCCCCCTCAAGTTGGTGCATACAAATCTTGGATGTTCTACTTGGAGAGTGAGTTGTGGAATTCTTTGCTGGATACAGCTTTAGTGAGTACATTGGCCAACTGGTCTTCGGACTTTACAAAAGGAAATCGAATAATTTTAGCTTCGAGATTCTCCTTGATAAAATGACGGTCTACTTCCACATGCTTGGTACGATCATGCTGAACGGGATTCTGAGAAATGGCAATAGCGGCCTTATTGTCGCAGAAAAGATTCATCTCTGAGGTGATGTTAATTCCAAGTTCGGTCAACAACTTCTTTAGCCATAGGAGTTCACACAATCCTTTAGCCATTCCACGGAACTCAGCTTTAGCACTTGACAATGCCACCACTTTTTGTTTCTTACTCCTCCATGTAACAAGATTTCCGCCAACAAACATGAAGTAGCCTGAAGTAGACTTTCTATCTTTGATATCCCCTGCCCAATCTGCATCTGAAAAACCATCAATTTGTAGATGTTTATTTTTTGTGAACATAAGTCCCTTTCCAGGAGAGGACTTCAAGTACCAAAGTATTCGGATCACAGCATCCATATGATTCTCACTCGGGTTATGCATATATTGACTTACGACACTCACTGCATAGGCTATATCTGGACGTGTATGTGAGAGATAAATAAGCTTCTCAACTAGCCTCTGGTACCTTCCTTTATCTGTTGGTACTTGGTTAGGATGCTCACCGAGTCTGTGGTTTTGAATGATAGGAGTATCTGTAGGCTTACATTCCAACATTCCTACCTCGGATAACAAATCTAATATATACTTCCGTTTTGAAAGGAATATACCTTGTTGTGACCTAGTAACTTCAATTCCCAAGAAATACTTGAGTCCTCCTAGGTTTTTCATTTCAAATCCAGTTGCCAACTACTTTTGAAGTCGAGGTATTTCTTTAGCATCATCTCCTGTAATGATCATATCATCCACATAGACTATCAAAGTTGTTACCTTCCCCAGACGATGTTTTAAGAAGAGAGTATGATCTGAGTTACTTTGTTTGTAGCCGTATTTCTTCATTGCTAGACTGAATTTCCCAAACCAAGCTCAAGGTGATTGCTTTAATCCATATAGTGCTTTCTCCAATTTACAAACAACATTGTTGGTTGATGAAGCCTTATAGCTTGGTGGGACATCCATATACACCTCCTCCTCAAGATCTCCATAGAGAAATGCGTTCTTTAAATCGAACTGGTGTAGTGGCCAATCCAGATTTGCTACAAGAGATAATAGAACCCTAATTGTGTTCAATTTTGCCACTGGTGAGAATGTCTCTTGGTAATCTACTCCATACGTTTGTGTATATCCTTTTGCCACAAGTCGTGCTTTGTATCGTTCAATTGACCCATCTTCTTTATGTTTGATAGAGAACACCCACTTGCATCCCACAGTTTTCTTCCCTTTTGGTAGTGAGGTTAGAGTCCATGTTTCGTTCTTCAGTAATGCCCCCATTTCTTCTTGTATAGCCTGAGTCCACTTTGGGTTAGCTAGAGTTTCCTGAATGCTAGTCGGAACATGGCATGAGGACAATTTGCATGCAAATGTCTTGAGTGGCTTGGGTATCTTCTTGGTTGAGACATAATTGGCAATTGGGTACTTTGTACTCCGTTTCTCCTCATCAGGAGAGTATCTATTTGGTGGTTTGCCCCGATTGTGCCTGAAAGGTAAAGTACACCTAGCAAAAGTATCTGTATTATTAGTGTGTGGAGGAGTGGAAGGGATAATTACCTCAGGGATATTCTCAGGAGATGGGTCTGCAGGTACAAGAGTTAGGGGGTTCAAATTCAGCCGATTCAGCCTCAGAGGTTGACAATAAATTAGCTAGAGAGAAACTTGGTTCAACGATTTCTGCATTTACTCTTTCACTGTCCTGAGTAGCGACCCAATCCAGGGCTAGCCATCTTGGCTCTTCACTTCCTGCCTCCCCCTGAAGAGGAGATGTGGTTGCCGAGGATGGGTAAAATGTATCTGATTCCAGAAATGTAACATCCTTGGTGACGTAAGTTCGCTTAGTAGAGGGGTCATAGCAGCGATACCCTTTCTGATGGACACCGTATCCCAAGAAAAGACAGCGAAGTGCACATGGGTCGAGCTTAGTGTGTTGATTCTTATGCAGATGGACAAATGCTACACATCCAAAGATCTTAGGAGGAATCATTAATGTCGTTGGTAGAGAAATTCGAGCAGAGAGAGCTTGAAGAGGAGTCTTAAAATTTAAGACTTTTGACGGTATTCTATTCAGCAAGTGTACGGCTGTGGAGACAGCATCTGACCAATGGCGCTGGGGTACATGGGCACCAAGTAGTAGTGCCCGGGCAGTCTCAAGAATATGTCAATTTTTGCGCTCAGCGATCCCATTCTGCTGGGGGTATGGGGGCAAGAGGTCTCATGAAGAAGACCATTCTTTCGAAAATAATCTTGGAAGTGATGATTGACATATTCACCACCATTATCCGAGCAAAGAATTTTAATCTGTGCTGAGAACTGAGTACGAGCCATGTTATGAAATGCTTGGAATGCATTTAGTACCTCATTTTTGTGTTTCAACAGATATAACCATGTCATACGTGTACAGTCATCAATAAATATCACAAACCACTGTATACCAGATCCAATAGAGATAGGCGATAGACCCCACACATCCGAATGAATTAATGTAAATGGGGTGTTACATTTATTCATGCTCAAAGGATAGCTAGTTCGGTGACTCTTGGCCAAAATACAAGTGTCACATTTGAATTCAGAAATCGACAATTGAGAAAATAAATCAGGAAATAAATGCTTTAAGTAGCTAAATGATGGATGACCCAACCGGCGGTGCCATAGCCAAATCTGTTGTTCCTTAGGTCCAAGGAAACGGTGCATGTGATGTACTTGGCCTACACTGAAATCATTCATGTAGTATAACCCCCCTCTCTTAGTACCACGCCTAATTATCTCCTTGGTGAGAATATCCTGGATAAGACAAAAATTGGGATAAATTAGCACAACATAATTTTTTTCTACTGTAATTTGGCTAACAGATAATAGCTTATGAGAGAGTGATGGAACAAGCAATGTGTTAGATAATTGTAGAGAAGGAGACAGAGTTACAGAACCAGCCCCTGTTACTAGGGAGATTACGCCATTTGCATTAGCAATTATGGTTCTTTTTGGTGATGACGTTGTTGTAAACTCTACTTCATCAAATGTCATGTGGTCCATGGCACCGGAATCAAGGAGTCATGATCTCTGTCATTATCTCTAGGGGCACAGAAAGATGCAAAAGCACTACATGAATTTGCATAGGAAGTGTCGGCTTGTGTGGACTCCTCGGGTGGAATGAGAGTAAGATGTAAATCTGTAGTAGCAATTGATGATGTACCTACTCTTGCAGCATCAGATTTTTTTTCAGAACCCACACCATCCTGCCCCCTTTTTGCTTGGAGTTCATGCCACCAATCAGGGTATCTATGAAGTTGAAAGCAGTTGTCACGGTTATGATTCCTGTTTCCACAATGTGAGCATTTATGTCCATCAGATAGGGTCCGGGTCTTTGATGGTTTTTTTTGCTGCCATCCATTTTAGATTGAACAGAGTGGGTAAATTTAATACTCCTAGATGCTAGAACCGCTCCAAGAGTTTCATCTGGGTTGTTGTCATTCATCACAGCTTGGCGGATGGTCTCTCGGCGAACCAGTGCAAATGCTTGCTCTACGATTGGGAAAGGCTGCAACTGAAGCACATCTTTCCTTATCTGGTCGAGTTTATCATCGAGCCCGTCCAAAAAAACATACATCCTTTCTTCCTGGAGCAAAGTATTATATTTTTTATTATCATCTGGGCATTTCATAGGATTGGGACGACGGAAATCGATTTCACGCCACAATCCTTGAAGATCAAGATAGTATTTTTCAAGAGAGCCTCCAGCTTGGTGCAGTCGACTCACACGTCTTCGAAGGTCGTAAACTTGGAAGGTGTCATTCCCATCAAAGTAGGTAGAGGCAATGGAGTCCCAGACCATTTTCGCAGTTGGAAATCTGATAAAATTCCCTATCAATGATGAATCCATGGAGTTGATGAGCCATCCTTTGACTATGGCGTTCTCGGTGCGCCATTTACGAAAGGATATGTCAGTTGGGGATGGTTGCGGAGTATCACCATTGATATATCCCAACTTGTCTCTACCGGAGATATGCATCTCGACAACTTGGGACCAAAGTGCATAGTTGGAACCATCTAATTTTATGCCAATCTGAGTGGTAGAAGATTCTGTTGCAGTCGGGTTCTGAGCTTTGTTCAAAGCTTCAGTCAGTTTATAGGTAAATTCTGTAAAGGTGGTGTCGGTATTTGGTGGTTGGTCATCGGAGGGGGTCATGTCTCCGATGGCTGCCATAAGGGTGGAAAAAACTGTGCTAAAACAACAGATAGATAGGTATCCCGAGATCGTATGGCTGCGATACCATGTCAGCCCTTACAAATCTTTTATTTCCATTTTTTGATATCTTTTCCACTGTAAAGTTTACAAAATAAATAGGGAGAATATACAGGGTAATGCCAGATTTTTAGGCAAA
>CAIGRN010068793.1:0-18059 GCA_903798345.1 Fraxinus anomala
GAGGTAATTAACTAAAATTGAAAATCGGATCTAACATAGTAAATGAGTAAATGATTAATTGGCTTGTGGAGAAATTAAAGTGACGGTTAAGCGAAACCATGAATCTCAACCACGTTTTCCTCCAAAATTCTCAAGTGTTTATATTTTCTTATTTTGTAGAGTTGTAGTTTATTTTTCCTGATTTTCTAAAATCTAATCTTATTGTGTGTTTGTTTGTTTTTATTGTTAGAATTAATTGATTAAAGTTGTGTAATCGAAAATAAACTTTCCTCGAAGGATAGACAACTCGAACTCAAAAAGTCCATTTTATTACTTGAACGAGATACGTGCACTTGCGGTATATAATTTTAACGAACAACAAGCTTCATGGTTATCCTCCTGGCTACAAAACGAGATAGAAGGCTAGTTCTTCTAATCAAGTTGTTACTGCAGCAGCATATCAAGTCTCAGAATCTTTTGATCATCAAGGGAACATTGATGATTTTGTTCAAACCTTGAATCCAAATTAATATGAGCACTTGTTGGCCATGTTAAATTCCCATATGATATCAACCAAAGCTAACACATGAGCTTATGTGAACTCAACACACACATGTACTTGTTTCTCTGTTTATAATCATCCTAGCCTTCATTCTCCTAGATATTGGATAGTTGACTCTAGTGCTACAAACCATGTATGTTTTGATCAGTCCCTATTCCATACCATATTCCCATTTCAAATTCATTTGTCACTCTTCCAAATAACACTCGCATATAAGTTAAATTCTCTGGCTCAATTCAACTCAATCCATCATTGATACTTCATGATGTTCTTTATGTTCCACAATTCCAGTTTAACTTACTATATGTTAGTTCATTAACGAAAAAGTCTTCACTTCATGTCAATTTTCTTATGGATTCTTGTGTCATCCAGGAAATGCCAACTTTGAAGATGATTGGCATGGGTAATAAAGGTTGATCTTCGTATCGTTGACACTGCCTATTTTCCAATTCTTGTAATTCTATTTCTATTAATACTACTTGTAATTCCTCCATTTCAATGGTTATAATGTGTCATCACAAATTTGGGACAATAGACTTGGACATTTGTCGTTTAAACGCTTAGAGATGTTGAAAGACAAGTTGTCATTCAATTGTAATGATCATGAAGACATTCATTGTTCCATTTGTCCGTTGACTAAACAAAGACGACTTTTATGTGTTTCTAACAATAATTTGTCTAAGAACCCCTTTTATTTAGTTTATTGTGATACATGGGGCCCGTATCATACACCAACACACGGTGATTATCGATATTTCCTAACTTTGGTAGATGATTATACTAGATTTACATGGCTATTCCTCATGAAACAGAAGTCTAATGCTAAATTCATAATTCCTAATTTTTTTTTTACTTTTATCAAAACACAATTTGGTAAAGTCATTAAGAAGTTTAAGTTTGATAACGCACATGAACTACAATTCACAAAATATTTCAATTCCAAATGAGTACTACATCAGTTTTCTTATGTTGAGCAACCTGAACAAAGCTCTATAGTGGAAAGAGAACATCAACACCTTCTTAATGTAGCTCGAGCTCTTTTTTTCAATCTCATGTTCCTGTAAAATTTTGGAGGGAATGTGTCCTTACTGCCACATACTTAATCAATCGAACTCCATCTCCCTTATTGCATGGTGAGTCCCCTCTTAATCTTCTTTGTAATAACACAGTTGATTACACTCGCCGCAAGGTCTTTGGTTGCCTATGTTATGCATCAACTTTGCCTTCCACTCGAACCAAATTCCACCCTCGTATTGTGCCTTGTATATTTGTTGGCTATTTGTCATGCATCAAAGGATACAAATTGTACAATATAGAATCCAAAAATTTATTTGTATCTCGTGATGTGATCTTTCATGAGACATTGTTTCCTTTTCAGTCCATAACTCATCCTACTGATGTCATCGATCCCTTTCCAAACTTAGTTTTGCCTATTCCAGCCTCTGATTTACCTATCTCCACTGTGGCAAATTCTAATTCTGTTGCACATCATGATAATATTTCTATTATACATGATCTTGTCACAGTACGTAACCCAGTTGTTAGAAGGACTACAAGGATCATCAAAACTCCTTCTTATTTGCGAGTTTATCATTGCAACCTACTTCAACACAAATCCAAGCCAGCCTCCAATATTCCATATCCTTTGTATAATTATATTTCATATACATCCCTTTCCTCTTCCCATTGTGCCTATCTTCTCCATATATCTTCCAACTTTGAACCCCAATTCTATCATCAAGATGTCAACTATCCACATTGGAGATAAGCTATGGCTAATGAGTATGGAGTCAAAAAACACATGGTTTGTTCTAATTCTTCCTAAGGACAAACATTCAATTGGGTGCAAGTGGATTTATAAAATTAAGTAAAGGTCTGATGGTAGCATTCAACGTTACAAAGTCCGACTGGTGGCAAAGGGCTACACACAACAAGAAGGCTTGGATTTTATTGAAACCTTTAAACCAGTTGCAAAACTAGTTACAGTTAAAATGTTGCTTGCCATTGCTGCCATTAAAGGATAGCATCTCTTCCAACTTGATGTCAATAACGCTTTTTTAAATGGAAACTTGTTTGAGGAGGTCTACATGGATCTTCCCTTGTTCTACATGGATTTACACAATCCAAATCAGATTATTCTCTTTTCACTGAGGTTGTTGGTTCTTCGTTTGTGGCCTTACTGGTATATGTTGATGACATCATTATTACAGGTTCTAATTTGGTTGCTATTGAGGAGTTAAAGAAATTTCTTCATAGCTAATTCAAACTCAAAGATCTTGGCTTTTTAAAGTACTTTCTTCATTTGGAGATTACCCAATCAGTTACTGGAATGTTTCTATCCCAGCGTCATTACACTTTGCAACTACTCAAGGATTCTAGTTTCCTTACCTATAAGCCAACTTCTTTACCTATGGATCCTAAAGCTAAACTCATTTATTTTTATGTGATCTGCTCCCTGATACTTCTTCCTACAGGCGATTGGTCCATTTATTGTACCTCACTATATCTCGAACAATGTTTATTTTTTCTCTTCTTCATCTGATTTCCAGCTTACAGCTTTTGCGGATGCTGATTGGGGCACTTGTTCGGATTCTCAAAAGTGTCACTGGTTTTCGTATCTTCCTTGGCGACTCTTTGATCTCTTGGAATGCCAAGAAATAAACGACTATTTCACGTTCATCTGCAAATGCTGAATATAGGGCCCTTGCCTCAACAACCAGTGAACTTATTTGTCTTCATCAATTGTTGACTGATTTCCAAATCCCACATCCTGGTCCAGTGGTTCTTTTTTGTGATAATTAGGTTGTGATTCATATTGCCACTAATCCTACATTTCATGAATAGACGAAACACATTGAGATAGATTGTCATTTTGTTAGAAATAAAGTTACACATGGATTTCTCAAGCTTCTTCTAGTTCGCACTCATCATCAACTTGCTGATGTGTTCACCAAAGCACTACCCTCTGCCTCTTTAATCCCCATGCTTTCCAAGATGGCAGTTCTTGATATTCACCGACCATCTTGAATGGGAATATTAGATATTTCACTACCATCTAATATTATGTTAATTCTTTTAATTGCCAGCTAAGCATTCTGTTAATTCTGTTATTTATATATATGGTGTTGCACATTGCAAAGACTGATTCACTTCACACACGGATTGAATGAAATTTTTCCTGCCTTTTCTCTCTCTCAAATCAATAAAATGTATGATTAAAAGGTTGAGAATCTCATTAAATATATAGTTAAAATTGATTTTTTTTCTCTTTTACTTACATTGTTATCAAGATTTTAATTCATGCCGAAAGACGTATACTAAAAAATGTATTCATCCAATATTATTTTATTTGCAGGAATTAATTTATTTTATTATACAATTATAAATAGCTAACAATTAATTGTACAAAGCGTCCCCAATTTGTATTTCTTTTACATTTTCATCCCTATTTACATCTTTTATTGCGGAAATCATCATTTCGTCCATCAAACGTCAATTCCTCCGTTGACTGCACACCTATACTCAGTTTTCATTTAAAGGATGAAGGATAAAATGGTCACGCTCATATTTCCACAGCAAAAATTTCTTTTTCTCAAATCCCCCTCATTTCTTCACAATACCCATCAAATTTTTAGTTTCATCTTCACCACACCCATCAAATCTCCCTCGTTTATTCATCTACAAAATGGCAATGTTAGATTGATTCAAGAATAGTTGGTGATCCTACAATGCACAAAAGCCCATTTAAGAGTTTTTCATGTTTTATTGATACTATGTTTCTAAGTAGATCAAAAATGGAGGTGGGAGATAGCAAGTCAAGAAGTTCTAAACGAGAAAATTCAATCATGTCTTGCTATATGGCTCTTGAAACCAGAAAATTTTAGTTCCCAGCTCATGTGTATAATTGCAAGGTAATTTTCTCGATGTGTGTATGATTGTTTGACTCTTTGATACTAGCCAGTACTGTGTGCCAAATATACACCTTGATATTTTTTGATCTTTTTAAAGGTGATGAATGGGCATATTGATTTATGCTTTCATGTTATGATGCTGAAGTTTACTATGATTCAAAAGCTAACAACTTTGTGGCATGGTCGTCTATTGCAGTTTTCATTGTGTTCTAAACATTGATTTGCACCTCAATTCTTGAGGATAATATGATTAAGAAATGCCTCAATGTTATGAAGTTCCAATATATTTTGTAGTTATTTGGCGAAGGTGAGGCGGATAATATAGGAAAATATAGAATGGAATTGGTTAAGGCCACCAGTAGGTGATACTCCTGCAAATGTTCTTCATTCTTCTAATTGTTTGGATAATATTAAGCCACATGATCACATTGAGATTCAATGGAGACGAAAGAAAGAGTTTCTATATGGTATATTTTTTACATAATAACACTCAGGGCATGTTTGAGCCCCATTTTCTATATAAAATGTAGTTTGGAATAGTAAATTGATGTAGAATGTGTGATTAAAAAATAATGAAAAGTTTTGAATTTACGTGTAATATTATTTTATTGAAAAATGTGTGGTTTAAAAGAAGAGAGAAAAACGTATTTTGAAAAAAAATTAGAATCAAACAAGGATTTATTTTCCTTGAAAGAAAATTAAGACTTTTGGACCACAAATTTAAGTCAATTGTCAACCTAAAAATCCTTTCTAGTTCGATGAGAATTCTCTTTAAATTATTTGACAATGAGACATCCCAACTGTAACCATTAATGAAATAGTGCTTTCTTCTAAAAACATCACAGGTTGGTGGTATGGAGTTCTTGGACATCTAGAATCATGCAATGGCCATGAAGTTAATTGTATGTGTCATATGAGTGGTAAGAAGGCCAACTTTTCCTCTTAGTAATATGTATGTTCTGGTACACCATGTTGGATACTAAGCCCCTAGTTCAGCCTCATTTTTCGAGAAAGGATTTTGTAAACATTTTTCTAGTGTTTTGATGTTTAAAACGACAACATATCATTTTGGTTCACGAGGTCTCGATTTCATTCCAAATGCAGTGAAGATTTGTATTCATTTATTTTTATGTGAATACGGGTGAACATAAAGTGAAACGGACACGAAATTAGATGAAATTGCTCTTAGTCGTTTAAAAGATAGCATTGTCATTTTGTGTTCGTTCATTTACATATGCATACGAGTTAACATAAAGTAAAAAGAACATACAAGTTTTTGAAACGGTAGCCAATCATTTAAAATAACATGCCATTTTGAGTCTCTAGGTCTCGATTTCCCTCCAAAACTAATTGATCATATTACAAAACATTTAGAAGACTTGCACAAGTTAAACAACCAAATTTTTAAATATCTTATCTCATAATTGGATTGTAATGAAATTTGAGGCACTTACGTTCATTTGTAGTAAAGTCTAGTAGTTTACTCACAGAACAAAAATGTTGGGTAATGGGTCTCAGTTTCACTTTAAAATTAATCGATCATATTTTGAAACATTTTAGAAGATTTGTAAGTTGAACGAGCTAATTTTTGAATAATATATCTTATAATTGGAATATAATGAAATTGGTGATACTTACCTTCATTCGTGATAAAGTTTATTATAGTTTACTCATGGAACAATATAGTTGGTCATTATCAGGTGAACTTTTTTATCGACCTTTGTATCCAATGTAGTGAAAATTTGCATTCGTTCATTTTAATATGGATAAAAGTGAATATAAAGTGAAACGAACATAAAAATAGTTGAAACGACACCCAACCATTTAAAATGACAAGATGTCATTTTGGGTTACGAAATCTCGATTTCACACAAGAATTAGTCAATCATATCTTGAAACATCTTAAAAGACTTATACAAGTTAAACGAGCTAATTTGTGGAGTATCTTACCTCGTAATTGTAATATAATGAAATTTGGATTTTTTTTCGTAGTGAAATCTAGTATAGTTTACTCACAGAACAATATTGTTAGTCACTTTCGAGTGAACTTTTGTATCGATCTTGGTGTCCAAATGTAGTGAAAACTTCTATTTGTTCATTTTTATATGGATACGAATTAACATAAAGTGAAATGAACCCCAAAATAGTTGGAATGACACTCAATCGTTTAAAACAACAGCATCTTGTTTTGAGTCATGGGATCTTAATTTCATTCCAAACCTAGTCGATCATAGCTTGGAAAATCTTAGAAGACTTATATAAGGTCAACGAGCTAATTTGATGAGTATCTTATCTCATAATTGGAATATAAACGAATTTGGGTTGCTTACATTCATTGGTAGTTAAGTCTAGTGTAGTTTAATCATGGGACAATAATGTTGGTTAGTATTGCGTGAACTTTGTATCAACACTGGTGTCCAAATATTATGAAAACTTGCATTCGTTCATTTTCATGTGGATACAAGTGAAAATAAAGTGAAACAAACGTGAAATTAGCTAAAATGACATCACGGAGTTTCGATTTCACTCAAAAACTAGTTGATCATAGTTTGAAACATTTTATAAGACTTGTACATGTTGAACTAGCTAATTTGTTGAGTATCTTATCTCACTATTGGAATATAATGGAATTTTTTCTATTTACCTTTATTCTTAGTGAAGTAGAGTGTTAGTTACTTATGGAACAATAGTGTTTATCACTATCATACGAACTTGGTATTCAAATACAATAAAAACTTGAATTTGTTTAATTTTATATAAATATAAGTGAATGTAAAGTGAAATGAACACAANGTTGGTCACTATCGATGAATTTTGTATCTAACTTGCTGTTAAAATATGATAAAAGCTTTAATTTGTTTAATTTTTATATAAATATAAGTGAATATAATGTGAAATGAACACAAAACTAGTTGAAATAGCATCTAACCATTTAAAATGTTAGCACGTCATTGGGTTACGGAGTCTCGATTTCACGTTTAAACTATCCGATCATATTTTTGAACATTTTAGAAGAGTAGGACAAGTTAAACAAACTAATGTTTTTAGTATCTTATCTATAATTGAAATATAATGGAATTTAGGATACTTACCTTCATTCGTAGTGAAGTCTAATATAGTTTACTCATTGAACAATGTTGTGGATCACTATCGGTTGAACTTTTTTTATCGATCTTGGTATCGAAAATGCAGTGAATACTTGCATTCAATCATTTTCATATGGACACCAGTGAACATAAAGTAAAACGAACACAAAAAGGGTTAAAATGGTACCCAACCGTTTAAAATGACAACATACCATTTTGGATTACGAAGTCTTGATATCACTTTAACATTAGTCGATCATATCTTGAAACATTTTTGAACAGTTACACAAGTTAAACGAGATAATTAGTTAGGTATCTTATCTTTTAACTCATATATATTATGGAATTTGGGTTACTTATTTTCATTCATAGTGAAGTCTAGTAGTTTACTCACAAAAGAATATTATTGGTCACCATTGGGTGAACTTTTATATCGACCTTGATATTCAAATGTAGTGAAAACTTGATTTCGGCCATTTTCATATGAATACGAGTAAATATAAAGTGAAACGAATACAAAAAATAGTTGAAACGGCACGACCATTAAAAATGACAGCATGTCGTTTTGGGTTACGAAATCTCGATTTTACTCGAAAATTAGTCGATCATATCTTGAAACATCTTAGAAAACTTATACAAGTTAAACGGGCTAATTTGTTCGGTTTCTTTTCTCATAATTGAAATATAATGGAATTTGAATTACCGACCTTAGTTCGTAGTTAAGTCTTATAGTTTACTCGCCTAAAAATAGTGTTGGTCATTATTGTGTGAACTTTGTATCGATGTTGTTGTTCAAATGTAATGAAAATTTGCATTCACTCGTTTTCCTATAGATATGGGTGAAAATCATGTGAAACGGATGAAAATTAGTTTAAACGAAACACAATCATTTAAAACAACAACTTGCCATTTTGGTGATGGTCTCGATTTCACTCTAAATAATGTAAACTTTTCTACTTTCATTTTCATGTGGGTACGAGAGAATATAAAATGTAACACATACAAAATTAGTTAAAATGTCATCAAATAGTTTATAACGATAGCATATCATTTCGGTCACGAACTCTGAATTTCACTCCAAATATAGTTAAACATGTTTTTCATTAATTTTCATTTAGATATGAGGGAACATAAAGTGAATCGAACACAAAATTTGTTAAAATAGCACCCAATGGTTTAGAAAGATAGCATGCCATTTTGTTGTGGGTTTTAAATTGAGTATAAAAGGTGAGAATTCATGTTAGGGGAATTTGGTAAATTTTGGTTTCAAATTGGACATTTTAGACATTTAAAATGGAGGGTATTTAAGACTTTTAATACATAATAAAATAGACTAAAGATTATTTTATCAAGCATTATTGATAATAGACTATTTTACGAAATATTATTGTTGACTAGGCTTTTTAAGCAAATTCCCCTATATATAACCATATTTTCTGTATTTGATTATAGTGCCTTTATAGCTGGGTTTTAGTTTAGATTCCAAGTTTGATTTGCAGTGGAAATATTGGAGTTAAAAGAAATATGGGTGAGTGATGAGTGTAAATCACTCATCGAACTAATACCTTTAAAACATAGTCTTCGGCTTGTTCTTGAGCACTTTTGAGCATTTTGATGTGTTTGTTCATGTTGTTTTGTAGGTTAGATAGATCGAAAAAAATGGCGTATTTTGGAGCTTGAGATGGAGCCATGTGTGATCATAAAAATGGACTTGAAGAGAATGTAAAACAAGAAAAAATATGAAGTAGAAAAAAGGCGAAGACGGAGCCAAATAAATAATGGTAGTAAGTTTGGCGCCCAAGAAACCCAAAAAAAAGGGCAGAGAGGGCGCTAGCATGATAAAACAAGCAAAAGACGCGGCATTGCGGCACCGCCTCCCGAGTATAGAAAAATGGTGTTTTTTTATAATTTTTTTGGTCCAACTCCAATCTGTGTTGATATCTTAAGAGGCTATAAATACAAGCTAGAAGACCGAATTCAAGAAAAAAAAAAGCTTAGGAGGCAAGAAAAAGGAACAATCATCAAGAGCAAAAACGACAATAATTTGGAGAAGAATTCAAGAGGCAAAACAATCTTTCTTATTCTTTTTCTTCTCCATGTTCTTTATTTTAGAATTTAATATGTCATTTCTAGTAGGAATTACAACCAGAGAAGAAACTACTTTTCAAATCACTACCATTCAAGGCTTCGGAATCACGAGAATCTGTCATATGGAAATAATGGGAATATACTTCAACTTTCTCCCAGTTTCAACACTCAACTGTCAAAAGGGAAAATATGTTTAGAAGACCTCCTGGGAACTTTTATTTCTGAGATGAGATCACGATTCAACAAAGAAAAATCAGGCTTGGATAATATCGAGACTCACGTGACCAATATGGGAGCTACAATGAAGAATCTTAAAGTTCAGATTGGTCAGTTGGCTACATCAATGAAGTCTCAACAACAAGGAAAGTTTCCAAGTGATACAGAGGTAAATTCAAAGGAATACTGCAAAGCTTTGAAGAGTGGCAAGGAAGTTGGAGAGAACATATCTACAGTATCATCAACCTCCACACTTGATCAGAGTGAAGAACAGACAGTTGCAAAACAAAAGAATCAGGTCAACCAATCAAAGCAAGAGTACAAACCTAACTCTATATCATTCCCTGATAACCCACCAATCATCAAGCCAACACTTCCATTTCCACAGAGATTCCAGAAGAAGTTTGATGCATAGTTTGCCAAGTTCTTGGATATTTTCAAGAAAAATCATATTAATATCCCATTTGCAGATGCATTGGAACAGATGCCAAACTACGCTAAGTTCATGAAAAAGGTAATGTCGAAGAAGAGAAAACTGGAAGAATATGAGACAGTGAAGTTAATAGAGGAATGTAGCGCTATTCTTCAAAAGAAGCTCCCTCAAAAAAGAAAAGATCTAGGTAGCTTCACTATTTCATGCACCATTGGAGGCTCCTCTTTTGATAAAGCCCTTTGCGACCTTGAAGCAAGCATCAACTTGATGCCCTTGTTAATGTTCAAAAATTTAGGCCTTGGGGAAGTAAAACCAACAACGATTACCCTACAACTAGTTGACAGGTCCTTCACATACCCACGAGGAATTATTGAAGACATTTTAGTAAAGGTTGATAAATTTATCTTCCCAGCTGACTTTGTGATATTGGATATGGAAAAAGAACAGGAGATTCCATTGATTTTGAGTAGGCCATTTTAACCAACTGGAAGAGCCTTAATCGATGTACAAGGCAAACAACTGACTTTGAAAGTGAATGAAGAAGAAGTGATGTTCAACATCTACCAAGCAATGAGATTTTTGGATGACACCGATACTTGCCATAGAATTGACTTCATTGATTCAGTCGTGAAGAAAGAGAAAGTATTCATTGAAGACCCCTTGGAGCATTGTATGATGTTTAGTGAAACACATGATGATATTGACACTTCTGAAGGTTACACAGGAAGCAAGGACTTCGTTGATTGCAACTTCATTGATTCAGTCGTGAAGAAAGAGAAAGTATTCATTGAAGACCTCTTGGAGCATTGTATGATGTTTAGTGCAACAAATGATGATATTGACACTTCTGAAGGTTACACAGGAAGCAAGGACTTAGTTGATTGCATATTGGCTTTTGAATCGTCGCCAATTGACGGTAATCCATCACAGATTGAAGATATTCAGCATGCAGTGGGCTCAGATGACAACAAGGGTAATGAAAGCAGTAAATCTGAACTGAAGTAACTTCCAGAGCACCCTCGATATGCGTTTTCAGATTAAAACTCTACATCTCCGATGATTATTTCTTCCTCACTGACCAAGGATGAAGAGGACAAGTTACTAAAAGTGTTAAGAGAACACAAAGCTACTTTGGGTTGGTCTATAGCTGATATCAAGGGGATAAGTTCTACAATTTGCATGCACAAAATCCTCATGGAAGACTCTTACAAGCCGTCTATTAAACATCAAAGAAGATTAAATCCAGCTATGAAAGAAGTGGTGAAAGTAGAGATACTCAAGCTACTGAAGGCAGGAATTATATTTGTTATTTTAGATAGTGCATGGGTTAGTCCAATACAGGTGGTGCCAAAGAAAGGTGGAATGCTAATAGTCAAGAACGACAACAACGATTTGATACCTACAAGAACAGTGACCGATTGGAGGGTTTGCATTGATTACATAAAGTTGAACACATCAATTAAAAAAGATCACTTTTCACTTCCATTCATTGATCAAATGTTGGACAGACTAGCGAGCTACTATTATTATTCTTTTCTTGATGGTTATTCTAGCTACAATTAGATTGCAATAGCACCAGAGGATCAGGAGAAGACGACATTCGGTTGCCCATATGGGACTTTTGCTTACAGACGGATGCCATATGGCTTATGCAATGCTCCAGCCACTTTTCAGAGATGTATGATGGCTATCTTCGCAGACATGGTAGAGGAAATCATGGAGGTATTTATGGATAATTTTTTTGTTTTTGGTACTTCTTTTGATAATTGCCTTCAAAATCTCTCGTTAGTGTTCTAACGTTGTGAAAAAAAGAACTTAGTTCTTAATTAGGGAAGTGCCATTTCATGATACAAGAAGGAATTGTGCTAGACCACCATGTTTCAGCAAAGGGATTGGAAGTCGACAGAGCTAAGATAGATACAATAATAAGGCTACCACCACCTACTAATGTCAAAAGAATTAGGAGTTTCTTGGGTCACGTTGGGTTCCACATGAGATTTATTAAATATTTTTCGAAAATTTCTAAACCTATTTGCAACCTTTTAGAGAAAGACACAACTTTTATTTTTGATGATGACTGTCTCAGAGCATTTGAAAAAATAAAGGAGAAATTGGTTACAACTCCCGTTATGATATTACCGAATTAGGATCAACCATTTGAAGTAACGTGTGATGCCAATGATTATGCAGTAGGAGCAGTTTTTGTACAAAGGTGTGAAAAGATTTTTTGGACAATTCACTATGCTAGCAAAACCTTGAATGGAGCTCAATTAAACTACACCACAACAGAGAAAGAGATGTTAGCATTTGTCTTTGCTTGTGACAAATTCAGATCTTATTTAATTGGCACCAAAGTACTCATCTACATGTATCATGCAGCGATCTGATATCTATTTGAAAAGAAAGATGCTAAGCCTCGCTTAATTATGTGGGTTTTGGTATTGCAAGAATTTGATGTAGAAATCCGAGATAAGAAAGGCAATGAGAATGTGATTGCTGATCATTTATCACGATTGGAGAATGATAAGGTGATAGATAACAATCCAATTCAGGAAACTTTTCCTGACGAGCTTCTATTAGCAATTTCTTTAAGACTCTCATGGTAGGCTGATTTTGTTAATTACTTAGCTTGTAGAAGGATGCCACATGATTTGAATCCTCATCAAAAGAAGAAATTCTTACATGATATCAAGTCATATCTATGCGATGATCCACTTCTCTTCAGAAAATGCACGGATATGATGATTAGGAGATGTGTCCCGATGGAGGAGACAAAATCAATTATGGAGCATTGTCATTCCTCACCTTATGGAGGTCACTTCGGTCCTACACGTACTATCTCTAAGGTATTACAGTCGGGATTCTATTGTCCAACTCTTTTCAAGGACTGCTATACCTTTGTGAAGATATATAACCGTTGTCAACGTACTGGGAATATCTCAAGGCGTCACGAGCTTCCATTGACTAATATGATCGATGTGGACTTATTTGATGTGTAGGGTATAGATTTCATGGGTCCATTTCCATCGTCCTTTGGCCACATATATATTCTTATTGCAGTCAACTATGTCTCCAAATAGGTTGAGGCCATTGTTACACCAACAAATCATGCTAAGGTAGTTTTGAAGTTTCGACAGAAAAACATCTTCACGTGGTTTAGCATGCCTACGACAATAGTAAGTGATAAAGGTACACATTTCTTTAACAAACTTTTCAATTCCTTTTTGGCTAAATATAATGTCAGGCACAAACTAGTACTTAGTTATCATCCACATTCCAATGGACAAGCAGAAGTCTCCTCATAAACTTGCACTGTGGGCATATCAAACAGCTTTCAAAATGCTAATTGGAATGTCACCTTCTCGTTTGGTATTTGGAAAATCATGTCACCTACTAGTCTAATTGGAGCATCGAGCCTATTTGGCTGCAGAGGTTTCCAGCATTTTTTTAGCCGGTGTATCATCTAAGCGCCGAAGAATGGTGGCCGTTGGATACTGATTTTGGGTTTGAGGTGGGGGAAGGGGTGGACGTGGGGTTGAGGAGAATAAGAAGATTGTGTTTTTTTTTTAATTTCTTATTTCTTATTTTTTTAATTTAATTATTTAATATGATAACTATAAATTTACTCTGCTACCCCTTTTAAAATATTAAAAGTGTGGTCAAAGTTAAATTTTTGGTCAATTGACAAAATTGTGGATTTACCTGCAACGTTTGGAAAGGTTAAGGGTGACGGTTGTAACAAATCAAAAATTTGGGGAAAGCCTGCTAATATTTCAAATGTTTGGGTCTTTTACTGCAATTATCCCTAAAAAATTGCTTATAAAGTAAAAATACTACTAATAAGACAAAAATTCATTTATAAAAACAAAAAGTTACATATAAGTAAAAAATTCAAAGTTAAATATTTTTAAAATATTAAATATGTGTTCAAAGTTAATTTTTTGGTCAACTGACAGAATTGTGGATGGAACTATCCAGAAGGGCTTTACCTTAAACGTTTGGAAAAATTATGGGTGACTGTTGCAATAAATTAAATGTTTGGGGAAAGCCTGCTAATGTTTTAAAGATTTGGGACTTTTACTGCAATTATCCCTAAAAATTTGCTTATAAAGTAAAAATACTAGTAATAAGACAAAAAATTACTTATAAAAACAAAAAGTTACATATAGTAAAAAATTCAATTATGTGCAAATAAATTATTTAAAAGTACATAACTAACTTATAACTTTAACATTTACTTACAAGTAAAAAACTTCATATAACTTAAAATTTTAATCATAAGTAAACTATGACCTTGTTTGATCCCCATTTTTTAGAATAAATTTTTTACTCTTCTTTTCAACCACACATTTTTCAATAAAATAATATTACATGCAATTCAAATAAATTTCTTTTATTTTTAACTACACATTTTTCATCAATCTACTATTTCAAAATTCATTTTATAAAAAATTCATTTCAATAAGGGCCATATATGCAATTGTATTATTTTGAAAATGGTATATTACTACCACAAAATGTTATATCCACAAAACAATTAAAGCATATTTTTAATAAGTACACCACAATAAATTTACAATTATATACCTAATCTAATAAAAATAATAAAAAAGAAGAAAACATCTTTTAATAAATACACCACAACTGAACATCTTCTTTTTCTTTTCTTTAGATTGCAACCATGATTCCAAACAAATGTTGTGTGGTTCAACTGTCTGCCATTATGAAGCAAATTCAGTGGCATATTACGAAACAAAATCGATTCAATGCAAAAATCGAAAGTGATTGTGTCTTCAATGACTTTTTTCCTCTTGTTATATGATGGAAATGGTGGTTATCTTGTTAAAGAGCCTGTTGAAGGAGGAGGAAAACCAACAGAGGTAGATGATGAATGGTGGTTATGTTCTCCATGCAAAAGAATGATTCAAAAAATCTATTGAATGAATAAAGTATCATTGCGTCAAGCACCAATCTAGATAACAATTGTATGATATTAAATGTCACATTCACTTAAATGTAATGTCATGTGATTCATTTAATTGAATTTTGATAAGCTAAATTAGTGCTCGGATATTAAAAAGTCCAGATCGAATATTTTAAACTTCTTAATTTCTTAAATGTGTTTGCATTTCTTTAAAAGTCAGTTTAACCCTTGTTTGGTATCCATTATTTTTAAAATATTTTTTTTATTATTTTATTTTTAATCATACATTTTCAATGAAATAACACTACACACAAATTTAAATTTTTTTAACCATAAATTCTCCAACAAAATACTGTTGCAAAATGTATTTTCAACAAAAATGGGGAGTAAAAAGTTTCATTACTCACTGAACTTATCACACAGTCACGTTATACTCACTGAACTTTCTTTTGTTGTTGAACGGTCATTGAACTTACAAACCCGCCACTTCATCCATCACTCAGCAATCCAACCGTTTAATAGAAAAATATCTAATTGCTGCAATTGCTGCGATTTCGGCCTGAGAAAGTATTGACTCAATCCACTGGTGTGATTAGTAAAAGAATAAAGAAGGTAAATTGATGTACCATTGACTGTTCTTTCTGATTTTGAACTCGTAAAAGCGTCAAGCTTATATTAGTTCTTTCTGATTTTGAACTGGCGTAAGCTGATTTAATGCTCACCAACTGTTTGATAAATGTCTTCAAGCTTAAATATGTCTGTTGTTTTCTTCTTCACATTGTCACAAATTGGGAGGCTACATATGTCGTCTGCAAACTAGTTGTCTTAGTTTCGATAGGAAATTATTGAAGTCTTGATGCGAATGTTATTAGTTTGCTAATTACATTGCACACCTTCCCTTTTTTCAAGTGTGATAGCAGGGAACAGGGGCATATGTCATAGTTGTAGAAAGCCTGGGCACTTCTTGTCTGATTGCCCAACAAAGAAACAATGCCCGAAATGTGGTAATGGCATCGAGAAATGTATGGAGGTTCAGAAAAATACGTCAAACGTAGGGCGCTTATTCTTTTATTGTACTAGAGAATGTGATCATTTTGCGTGGAAAGATGAAGAGGACTCGAGTGGCAAATCCAATAAAGGTGAGGTTACAGAAGGAGTTGAAGATCTGTCGCGTATGTTCGAGACATGCGCTAAAATCACAGATAAGAGAACGTTGAAATAACCGTCAACATCACGTTCCGCAAGGGAAAAGGAGTTGCGGAGGATAAAGGGAAAGAAAAGGGAAAATATCTGTTAATTACTTCGGCTTAGTATTTTGCTTCATTTGGAAACATGCTTGTGGATTTTAGTATTGTATGATCTGAAATTTTTTAAGCCTAGTATTGTATTAACCTTCAAATGGAACCTAGTCTTGCTTGTTGTTTTCTTTTGATTTCCTTTAAAGTTTATTGATACTAACTGCTCGTGCCATTTGGTTTTCAGATTGCCAGAAACAGTGCCCGATTACGACCTTTAGTCCTATGCGAAATAGTAGCTAGAAGCGAAAAAGTACTTTTGTATGTCTTTAATATTTTCTTTTTTATCAGATGTAGACAGTCATTATGCAATATATAAGCTCAAAATGTTTACATTAATTTCCAGTCACTATTGATATGACCCAGGACAGGCAATCACTTGTTCGAGCAATAGAGTTCATATGAGAGAAGTTGACAAGCCAATGGTCAAGTTTCGTGATGGGGTCGATGGCCGAAACGTGTTGGATAAACTTAATTCAGGCAAAGGACGACGAAAAATTTCGCCTATTAGTCTTTGGCTGTTCGAGTCAGTAAGGTGTGCACACGCCTTAAGAAAAGTTCACTTCAGCATCCGCTTGGATTAGTAAGGCGTGCCCACACCTTAAGAAAAGTTTGTTTCAGCATTGTACATTGTGCAAAAATTTTATTTTTCCAAATTTTTCTTATTTCACTAGGATTCTAATTTATTGCAATCTTCTATTATTTTAGTAAGTTAATTTCGATACAATTAGGGTTTTAGACTTGTCCTATAAATACTTGGTTATTATTTCATTGTAAAACAAATTATGATTAATGAATTGAGAATTTTCTCTCTAATTGTTCTTGATTGAACATTATCGAACTTATCAAATATTGTTTTAATATTTGTGGCGTTCAACCCTTAGAACTTATCAAAGGATTATGTACCATTTGTGGTGTTCGTAAATCGAGGTTCGTTGGTATTGTAATTAAGAGGTCATTCAAATTTTATTTTTGTTTGGTTGCTTGGTTCAATAATTTGCGGGTCGAGATTCTACCGTTTACAACCTGAATTTGGACTTTTCCAGCGTTTTCAATTAATTCCACGATTTCCACGCTAATCCCGCTCCTGGGTTCGCGTCATTTGGTATCAGAGCTTGGACTCTAGATTCAGGTTCTATCTTTTCTTATATTTTGAGTATTTTGTTTTTGTTCTTTGTGTCCATCGTAAATTTTGAGTTTTTGAAGCAGAAATTTAAAAAAAAAAGAGTCAAAAGTTGTTTTTGGGCTAATCTAACATCCAAATCAACTTCCGTTTGTTTCTTTGATCTCATAATCAATTTTCAAGTTTATAAAAAAAAAAATTACTGTTTACGTTACTTTTCATCCGTATTGTTTCCAAAAAAAATTATTTGGATTTATTTTGGGAATTACCAATCTTTCCTATTATCAATTCTAAATCCAAAATCTGTTTCTAATCAGTCAAATCCAAATTCAAGAACCACTTTCTCAAATTTTCATAGTTCCCATTCAAAGTTTAATCCAAAATTTCTTGAGTCTATCTATTCACAAATCTCACTTTCATCGGGTTGATTTTCACAAGGCTT
>CAIGRN010068821.1:0-13100 GCA_903798345.1 Fraxinus anomala
TATTCTTTAAATTTAAAGATACTCTCGATTATATATATATATATATATATATATATATATATATATATATATATATATATATATATAGAAAGTCTCTAGAAAAATGTTCTAAGTCCAAGTCCTAAGGGCATGTTTGGTTTGGTTTTACTTTTGAATTTTGAATTTATTTTAAGCTTTCTATTTTAAGTGTCGGTTTTAAGATTGTTAAAGACACATTTTGTTTGTTATTTTGAAAAGTTATTTCTCAAAATAGAAAATTAGAAAACAGGTTTGGTTTGAAATTTTACAATTTGTTTTATGACATTTTATTTCATGAAATTTGAATATTCAGTAAAAATAGAATAATTTTATGTTAGTATATTATCATGTAATATATAGATTTTAAAGTTGGTGAACCTTACAATATTTTTTCTTGTTGTACACATAAATAAAAAAAATTGAGTTTAAAATATGGAAAATTAAAAAATTAATGATGTGGACTAGGAATATTTTTATCTATGTTCATTTAATATTTTTTATGTAAATAATCATTAAGAGCTTGAATTAATTTTTTATAATTATTATTTTTCATAAATACTTATAATTTTATTTTAATTTAAAATTTTAAAATTTATTTTTCTTGATTTTTAATATTTTAATTTTATTTCCTAGAATATTGTATTTTTAAATTTAAATAAAATTTTATTTAGCCATTTGTTTCCCATGTTTTGAGTATTTTCAGAATTTTCTCTGAAAACATTCAAAAGAAAAAAAAAAAGGTTTATTTTATAAATTATCTTTTCTTTTGAAAAAACTTGAAAACAACCAATCTGGCGCGTCTTAATAGTCTGGGTCAAAAACCTTTTAGAATTTTGATTGTGTAACCCCTTGACTATAATTTTTTTTTTTAAGATTATAACCACAAAATACCTTCGTAATAATTAGCGAAAAAAATCTTTTATTTCGTAATATGGGTAAAACCCAAATAACCAATACGAGCATTCACATAAACCCTAAAAAAGTATTTTTTTTATTTAGTAATTATTCAACAAAAAATTCCATTAATTTATCCTTAAAATCAATTAGCATCTATTTTAATTCCTCTGTTAAAAACACGGAAAATAATATGCGAAATAAAAGAGAGAAAACATACCAATTTTTTGTGAAAATCACGAGACATAACCTTGAAAAAGTGTTTTGTTACTCGAAGATTTTGTTCCATATAGAACAAGGAATTAATACAAGATTATTTTTTCCTATTAGGCTAGAGAAGAATGTTAAAGCAGCTAAAAATCCCTTGGGCTGAATAATTCACTGCTTGTGTGGAAATCAAAGGGATAATCACTGTTGTTTCTGGATTCTGTAGATTAGGAGTGGTGTGTGTGAAATTAGTTTCTCGATTGGTTCAAGTGTAATACACGCGTACTATATTATGTACAGTTGGTGTCCCTTGCTCTTGTTATTGCACTAAATTTTTTCCAAGTCACTGCATTGCACAATCAATTTTATTAAAAATTTTAAGTTAATTTCACTAGCTGTAGTGCAGATTTTTACGTTGAAGCACGTTTTTTCATGGTTATTTTGAATTGACAATACACCATTTTGGTCCAAAAATGGCGCAATATAACAGTATGCTCTATTGTCTATAAATGTTTAATGTCTTAAATGCATGATTGAACAGGAAGGGGAATTCTATATAAACCCCAACAGATTCTTTACCAATATCAATGTTTTCTAAGAACAGGACATAATACCAAATCTCAACCTCAAGTTCAATGCGCAGGAGAAGCAGTTTTTTAGGGCATTTTGCTTTGGTCACTTCCTTGAGATTAGTGACACAGATTTAGTGTAGGGCAGTGGAATCAGCTTCCCCCACACTAAATTTTAAATTTTGTCCAAGATTTTCAAAAAAATTCTTATAGGTTCCAATTTTTGCCCTCATAATTCGTTTATCCTAGCTCCGTCCCAGTCCATTTCTATTAAGGAATGTTCACAATTTTGGAACGAATATTTCATGTCATGAAATTACCGATTACTGATGCATTATTCATATTTTTGTGATCGTTTTCTTTGGTCACTTCATGAAAATGATTTTTGTGGCCGTTTTGTTTGGTCACTTCATGAAAATGATTCTGATTACTGATGCATTATGCATATTTTTGTCAATTATTCTATGTTTGTGATCTTTTTTTATGGATATGCTTGGAAAATTTGTGATTTTTGTTCTTGGTGAATATGTTCAACAAACATGGAGGTCTCATGTAGTCTGCTGTATGCGTTCATGCAGATGGTTTTTGTGGATCAAGATTTGATTCATGTAAATTTTCTTTATATAGGATATGGTGTATTCTTTTAATTTCAAGTTTATGATGTATTCTTTTAATTTCAAGTTTTAGAAATTTTATTCCTACTATTGTTTTGCTCTCGTCGTGAAGTTAGATGTATCTATTAACCGTTTTGAATGTTTGCAACGTTCTCATTTGTTATCCTTTTCGACGTCATTTCGACATCAAAAATTAAACATGGGGCCATGTTATACGTCCCTAAATTCAACCGTTATCCTCTTGTCATTCCTCCGATGAGTTTTGGGTGAAATTTTATTTTCTCTCGTGTATATGTAGTTTTTTTCCCTAATTAATTACTAAAATGATATGGGGATCGTCATATCCTTGTCATAATGTGTAGTGCGTTATGTTAACTAAATAATTGAAACCATAAAATAATTCTTATATTTATGTTAAATAAACCTTCAAGGGTTTTATGGTTTTTTCATCTTTATATAAAATGGGGTCTTGCTAAAAAAACATAACGATGACAAAAAGGATGACCAAACACACACATATGGGAGGTCGGCATTTTTTTATTTAGGTCAGGACCCACGTGCAAAATGTGAGGGTGGTGTCAACCCCTATGTCAAACTTTTTTGCATTTCAGCCACATGCAAATGTGAGGGTGATGTCAATCCCTATGTCAAACTTTTGGGCACTTCAGCAAAATCCTATAAAATATCTCTTTTGGTAATGGGTAACAGGGCAGCCATTGTAGTATACCTTCCACTCTCATATATTTCAAAGCCGAAGGAAGAAGAAAACCTTATCATAATGTACATGATCAAGCTGCGTGAATGGTGTGAAAATATGAACTTCAATTTGCCCAACTATACGATAATAAGGGATGGCCCAAATCATTCCCCTCAGTTCTGTGCTGTTGTTGAACTTAATGGGCATTGCTTTACGACTGCTCCCATTTTGGGCATGTGTTCCAAGAACGCTCAAGATCTTGCGGCACAAATTGCATACCAACATTTTGTTAAGCAACTTTCTCCATTTGGCCAGTAGCTCCCATCCACTAGTGTTGCTCATCCAAATACTGATGCTCCAATAGCTGCTACATTTCCTCTAGTTGTACCAAGTGATGGAGTTCCAATTTCAAAAGCATATGATGTAGCTGTAGCTCCAGATCTCCAGTTGGATATTTCAATTCCGCCACCACACATTCCACCTACTAGTAAGTTTTATCTTTTTAGTTTAAAAGTTATATGATTTATGCATATGCAAGCTTTATGCATGGGGATGAAATTTTTAGTGTTATACTTGGGTTGATTGTTGTATGACATTTCATGATAGGATTTGACAATATCACAAAATGTATAATATTTAACTTTTACATTGTATGTGCATATTTCCAACCTCCTAACAAAGAGATACTGCAGTCAAACTATGAAGGTAATGCAACTAATAAGATTTGGTGTTCATGTTGGATAATGGAGATGAAAAGGAAGAAACTAAGATAACTTGTATAAAGCTTAGGCATGAATCAATACCGAATTTTGTTATGGAAAAAATTGATGCTGAAATGAACCAAGTAATGAGAAGGTCCATAACACATTCGTAATTAAAAAATCGCTATGCAAATTATTTAAATGATTAAACCAATGACAAAGTTTTAGTTGATGAGACTAGAAAGTGGTTGTATCATATGCTAGAATTTTGGAGCAATAATTTGGAATCCAAATGGAAAAACTAAAGTATAACCAAGATATGCAATCTGAGTTAAGTAATTGTTTTCAGCTCTAAGTCACAATATCATAGATAACAATAGCATTAGTTTTCACGATAATTATCCTTTTTTGATCCTCTTTATGTTCCAGATGTGTTGCACATGTATAAACCTTCTGCAACAATATGCTCAAAAGAGAAATCTTATAATGCCTGTGTATGCTTATAAACTCGACGGCCCTCCTCAGATTTCCGCTACAAGTCACGTGTCTCTCCGGATGGAAAAATATATAAAGCACCAGCATATTTTTCCACACTGAAAGATGCTGAAAGTGCAGCAGCAAAAGTTGCTTGTCAAGCATTATCAACTATAGAGATTCAGGAGGCCAGGATTCAGACCAACTAATTTTGATACTTTTATAATTATTGCTTTTTTGTTGTATCACATTTGTGCATTTTAATTACTTTAGGATAAAGGAATATACAAAAATCTCCTACAACAAATGGCCCAGAAAAAAGGTCTTAAGTTTCCGTCATACGAGACATCCCTAGCAGGTCCTCCCCACAAGGCTGGATTTTTGTCAATTGTGGGGGTAGGAAGTGACATTTTCCGAGGAACTGAAGCCAGAACTAAGAAGCAGGCAGAGGCGAATGCTGCTGAAGTGGCTTACATTGCTCTTATCGAGAGTGATAAACTAATTATTTATTGGGTTTGAATTTGTTCTAGTCTCTAAAAACTACTACTTCAGTTATTCCTTTTTTGCTCATGCATATAACAATATGAGTGACTACCTTGCGTAGCATTTAAGTCTTGTGGAGTAATTTCTAGTTTGAGGTGGTGTTGCAGAGAAGTGGCAAAAGCACTAGTGGAAGTTATAGAAGAAACTACATAGGTTCTCTTCTTTTTACTTCTTGGATCTGTCAATGATAAGATGATGTTTGCTTTATTCAATTCTTACAGCTTCATTTTGTAGTTTGATCCATGTTAAGCAGATATCTAAGATGTTGCTAGTTTTTCTTTTGGATTTTGAATCAAAACTTGTACTTGAATTCTTCAAGTGTAATTAATGTTCCTATCTACGGTGAATTTTAACAGTTCCAAATATCCAGGTCTTTCATTAATTAGCTCTTCTAAGTAATTCCTCCATTTTTTGCCTGATGATTCTGTGGATTGCCTGTTAATCTTATTTAGATCCTCAAATTTACAGTTTCAAAGCTGGTACACTGCCTTAATTCAATCTATTAATGCATGTAATATGTGGCTGTAATCGACTAAAAGTTGCCTGAATTAATTAAATGCATAATTGTTTATATCTGCATACTTACCCTTGGTTGGTTTTAATGTATTCTAACACGCACTCATAAATTTTTTTCCCTTTTCTTCTGATAATATCTTTATTGAAAATATGAAATTTGACCCAAACTACACCTAGAGGGGGGTGAATAGATGTAAATGTGGAATTAACAAATTTTAATTAACCAGCAACAAGTCACTAATTAATTTTCTCTAGATGATTATGCAATCAGTTCAATTCTTCTATGTTTGAATATCGCAGAATATAATAACAGTAAATAAAGCAATAAATAGCGCATGGTATGATCACGGAGAAATCCCAACTGGGTAAAAACTCCGTGTACTTTGCCAGTTAACAATCCATTATAAACGATTTATAACTTGCAGTCTACCAGACTAGATAACGACACGTACTATCTGATCTCCATACTGCAATTCCAACAGATCTCCTTTATTTTGTGCTCCTGTACCAACTCCCAGTTGCAGTTTCCTAAGCTCTCCTGGATTGTGCTCCTACAGCAATTCCTAGCGTTGTGAATTGTATATCTCCTGTAGATTCACGAAGAACGCCGCGTTCTTCAACGACTGGAACTCCAGTCACCTTCCCTTGATCTTCAGAACTCTGATAGATATGGATGAAGCAATAGTTTGGTATTTGGATTGCAAAATTTATGTTTTTCTCACCTCCAAGAACATATCACTATGTGAATAATGAAGGTTGAAGAGTAATTGATTAAGATAATATGAAAATCTAAGTGTTTGCTCAATGATCAACCTCCGGAAAAACCATTCTGTAGCGTTTGGTATTTATACGTTAGGTTAAGGAATGAATGGGACAAATAAAAGTTTTTTAAAAATTCCCGGATAACATTGTCGCTCGAGCGAGGGATTAGCGACAGTCGAGCGATAGGTTGTCGCTTGAGCGAAGGCGGGACGACAGGCGAGAGACGCAGTTTCTATTCTTAACGCTCGAGCCAAACCTTGATCATAGTCCCTTTTGTTCACATACTTGCCAATTGAATTAAACACCTATCAAGTTCCCCATTTGGCATTCTGTGACAAAGCTATAATCTAAAGTTAAGCCAGTAGTGAAATAAAAATACAGACTCAACAACTTATACAACCATTAATCGTCTTGATCGAATTCTATTTTTCATTTATCAAAACTTGTTTCTTCAAACAGACAATTCAAATACCCAGTGTAAAATATATGTGAAACAGTGTTAAGTGTATAAGCAATTCAAGCAAATAAATCAAGCAATACTAAGTGTAAAAATGAATGAAGCAGTTACTAACTTATAACTATTTTTTCAATGTCATACCACATGCTTAATTAAGACGTAATATCAATGCAACCCAACATACCAAAACGAAACATTGATATTACAAAATATCAAAACTTAATTACCAAAATTGAATTTATCATTTCATCAAAAAATTTAGATACATCATGTCAAGTAGTTAAAGTCATATACAACCCAAAAATACAACTCCAACATGCCCATCATAACAAAAATACAACTACTCCCTATTTTTGTTACAAAATCACAAGGGGTACCCGAGCAACTAAGCTGCATCACTAGCATCATTAGACTCTGTCCTCTCGTCAAAAGTTGCATCATCATTCCAATGATGACGAATCCATCGAAGCCCTCGCTAAAGATATTCAATAGCACCACGAAGTATAGTAAACTCAGTAGTGTGTCGATCAACTGTAGCTTGCAACTGAGTAATCTCTGTCATCATACAAGCCTGCTGCTCGATCAGCACAGTCATCTGCCCCATAAGAGCAACAGACGAGTCAATGAAAACAGATGGAAAATCAGCAAGTGGAAGAACAGACACAGCTGGGGAGGAGCAGAAGTAGAAAAAGATGGAATATCAGAGGATGGAGGAGCAGAGGAAAAAGTAAGAAAAATCGAAGGATCAAAAGATATAAGGTCATCTATAGGAACAACCGGCATAGTCGGGTCAACAGGCTGTGCTGGCTCAGAAGAAGCATGTTACCTACTCTAAGCAACAGTGTATGGCCAATCGGCCAGGAAACCCACCTCGAAACCCCTTCTGGAAAACTCACTCATAGGGCTTTCACTAACCTATATATCAAGCAAGGATAAGGCAGGTCCACTCTCGTCCCTGTGACTCGAAAAATGCACAAAATCTGCTAGCAAATGAACGAGGGTAAATCAATGAAATCGCTATACAACAAGGTGTACAAAAATCGAGCTTTCTCCATGGGTAATGAAAAAGTATGAGACACGGGCCAAAGATTCATGCACACAATACGCAACAGAATCTGGCAATTAGTAGGAAGAGAGCCAGTGTCGATTGTACCAGGACTTCCCTCCAACTGTGTGTTAAACACCATCCAACGGACTAGAGAGTCCGTCAGAAGAGTATCAGGCGTCAAATATGGAAATAAGGGTGGACAACTCTAAGGATATGAGCTATCCTAGACACAACATCAGGAGTGATATTAATCGTCGAATTAGGTGCTAGGTGTCGAATCAGTAGCAGTACGAGCCCTCTTAGGCGGCATCTGGAATGGGTAAAACAAATATATCAATACCACTATTGAACATATGATATGCATGAGATGCTTGAATTCACGCAAACTGAGGAAAACAGGACATATGTAATGCACCCAAGGATGAATTAACATAAATGTCCCGTGATGCCTAGACGGAGGTGACATGAGGACATGACACGTACCTGATGGCATGCCGCGGTGATGTAACGTCACTTGTGGTGTCAACACCAAAAACAATGGAACAATCACATTTCGTGTGCAAGTTCAAGACGATTAATGCAACCACCTCTTCAACCAAACTACCTCAACTAACACAATCACACACCAAGAACCCTTAAACAACAAAACTTTCAAAACTAATGCCAAAAATGAAATACATACTCCCAACAATTCAAATAGAGCACACACATCTCCACAACCCCAACACTCCAATCAACAATCGCCAATTGAGCATCAAAGATGATCCCTAAAAGTCCAAAGAGCGACAAATGTAAAAACAATGAAGACCAAATAGAAAATTCACGGGAAAATCGCCCAAAGTAGTCCAAAAATCCAATTTTTGTTCAAAATTGTGCAATAATTGATGACATTGTATGAGAATGAATATAACATGAGATGACAATGCCAAACATTGAAGCAAGAATGGGTAAATATCGAAAAATCCCAAAATAATTGCAAAAACTAAAAAAAACTAGGGTTTTAGAAATGCACCTTTGAACTAAGTTGAATTAATGGATTTGTACCACAAAGAATTGATTGTAGATGATGAGAGCTTGATAAAACAACTAATTTGATGTGGGTGGGCGAAATTTGGGAGAAATGGAATAAACAATGTGAAATTTGGCGTAAAACCCTTGAAAAAAAATTAAAATTCAAATACAGGCTGTCGCTTGGGCGAGGGTCGAGCGATAAGCGAGCGAGACAGCTTCTTCTTTTATTGCTCGCGCGTGTCTCAGCAATAAGCAAGCGACACATCTTTGACAAAAATAGCTCTGAGTTTTTGAAAATAAAGAAAAATAGCCCCTTTTTATTTTTTTTTAAATATTGTCTCCGACATAAAGATGAACTAAAAAAACATGTGCTTACAAGTAAAGCATCATCAATAAAAAAATTTCACGTACTCAATTAAGTTTAAAATGGAGTAAAGTGTATAAGCGACTCACGTGTGTAAAGTGCCATTATTCTCTTATGATCATGACTCTAAACCTTAACTTTGTGAGAAAAGACATGCAAACATCACTGTTAAATAAGTATTTTTCTTACTAATGAAAGTCAAATCCATAAGAGTATTTGGACCTGAAAACGAGCTCAATTGCATGAATATTTTTCTTTTCTCCCCCTGAATTTAAGCATATTTTTTATGTCGCTTTTCTCAAATATTGCATGTTATGTATAGACTCCTGTACATTAAACGACTAAATTGACCCCTGTAACGAGCTTTGAGCCGGTTAATCCAAGTTAGTTGACAATAGGCACCAGGTTTTGAGAAATCCTGCAAACTTAATTGTTCAAGTCAAATAGGTTTCGAACAAAAGTATAAGATGAACCAAACTGTTAAATTTTTTTTTTTTTTAATAATACACAGAGATGCATCATGAGCTAAGGTCATCTAAATGTAGGTCAATTCACGTTTAAGGTCACCTTACTAACAGATGACAACCATCCCAAATCTCACACATGTGATCAAGACGAGAGACGCAGTTTCTACTTGTGACGCTCAAGCCAAACCTTGGTTACAGTCTAGCGAAATTTGGACGCCATTTTTCCTTCTTTTCAATTCTTAAACCCTAGACCAAATATAACACAACTTTCACTAATTGCAAATTACGCCATGACTTTTACAACATATCAATTTAAGTCCCTTTTGTTCACAGACTTACTAATTACATTAAATACCTAACATTTATTATCTCTATTTTTGAACCTCAACAGGTTTATATCCTTCTTTCTATCAAATCCTGTCCTGATCTTTCTAAAACTTCTTATGTTTACCTCCTTGTATGTCAAGTCCCGTGTTCAGGAGCCAGTATTAAAAAATCTACTCTAGAGCTTTTATTTCATGTGAAGTCTCCCTCACCCCATGTCATATACTCTGTATGAGTTTTTTAGTTTTTAGTTCTCATCTTAAGATAATAATTGTTTATTGTAGAACAGAGATATGTCATTTTAAATACATTTCACAATTTATCAATAACTTCATTTTGTTTCAATCTCCGGAAAGCAACATGGACGCTAAAAGACAGAAGACTTCATATTAGAATGTGACTGCTGATATGACTGGTCCATCTGCTCCTAATTTCTCGCCTCACAGGGCATCTTCGCCTTCTACATCTGTTAAACATTCGGTTGCAACTGAACCTATTACCATGCAATTGGCTGAATTGCAGTCAATGTAACAATAAATACAGGATTTAGTAGGATTTTAAATTTAAATTATGCTTGTTTAAATTATATTATTTTAATATTATGATAATGTTTTAATTTATTAAAAGGTAATGTTGACCTCAAAATCTGGCCAACAAAGTCTCGGGCACCTCTCTGTCCCCTTAAGTGTCACCTGCATGTTCAAACACATTGTTAGAGTGCAAAGGTTGGTTGAGAAAAAGGTCTGATGACTTTCGTCCTGACGGTCAAGTCAATTGTAGGAAGGAGAAAAATGAGGGTAATAGAGAAGAGGAGGGGATTTGGCTAGGGGTTAGATTGCTTATTTTTACTTTGAAATGAACTTGTGTATTTATAGAGGAAAATGGTCCAAGTGGGATTAATGGATTGAGCCCAACCTCAAGACGAGATTGCTTGATTTGATTGACCTAATCCAATTGACATAATCAATTGATATCGAGTTGGCCAATGTGCGACCTTCTTCGTTGTGCGTATATAACGTGATTTAGGGAGAAGAAATAGACTATGACATTTGAGTCTATATATACAGGTTCTTGTCCATTGCCAAAACACACCAAGAAAAGAGAACATTATTATATGCAATCATCAACACAATTATTTAAGAAGTGCAAAAACTATCTTAAAGGAAATTGAAACACAATCTCAGAGAAATAAACAAAAACAAAAGAGCAAACTAAACTAAGCCTATTTCATATCAAAAAGTTCAAATCACATACACAAATGAATAATGATATAATAGTCGTACTACGTGACATAATGTAACATTTTGTTATTTGATGTATAAGACAATAAAAAACTACCATATTAATATATCAAATAACAAACCGTCATAAATATGCCATATAAGACGACTATGGATAATCTTCGCTATGAGTAAGATTACTCAAGAAATTGTATTGTCAAGAATTAGAAAAGCGATAAAATTGTGTTATAGTGGGGGTGGTGGTGATATAGAAGCTGCCAGTGACCTAATATTGGGGGTGAAGCTTACGGAGGAAGTCGATCAATTTCAATTGGACAAGAAATCATAGTTTGATATTGTTTCTTTGTTTAAGGGTAATTTCGGTAGTTTAGATTTATTACATTTAAAGATTAATTTTAAGGTTAATTATATTCACACTACATTTTTTATTCGCTTACTATTATAATCCATATGTCCTTATTTTTATTTTTTTTATGCATTCTCATCTTCAAAATTTTATTAATTAGCACATCTCATATCTTATAATTGTTTCTATCAAACAAGTCCATTCGGAAGAGTAAAATAGCTTATTTTTCAATCATATTTTTTAAAAATAATAAATATAAAAGTGTGACAAAATATTCCTTCTCATTTTAAAGCACACAAAAAATTGTTTTGACTGAAACCATTATTAAAGACAAGATTTACTAATTATTAGAATGTTGAAGACAAAAAATTGATGGAAAAATATGGACAAAACTTCTTCATTGAGAAAAAATTGAGGATCTTAAGTGAGATTAAAATGTGGTTCTACTAATAAAAATTGCGGTTACTCGTGCTAGATTTATAATGTGAAATAGTAAAGAGGTCATTTTGCCTAATTCCAGCATATAAATATTGACTTGGGGGTAGAGTTGTCATTTGAATAACTGCTACAAAATGTTAACTAATATGTGGATGTTGAAAATTTGTCTGTTGATTAGTAATAATTAACATATATTACTAAGCCTTGTTTGATGAAAATTAAAATTAAATTTTGATAAAAGTTGAAAAAAAAATATAATTAAAAAGTTGTGAGTCCTATGAATTTTGTGGCTAAAATTAATTACTGACATTAACTTAAATTAAAATCTAAATTTTAATTCATATCAAATGGGGACTAAGATAAAAATGTGCATTAGAAAGTTAAAACGATATAACAATATTAGATAAGAACATTACTGATAATGGATAAAAAGGAAAAAATGAACGATTTCACATATCCTGTAACGCCCCGACCCGCATGGATCAAAATGTCAATAAATTAACTTTACTTTACCCGTAAACTTAATAAAATAATTAACTATATAATTAACTATACTTTTAGCAGAAAGTATAAATATTTAACTTAAGAATTTAATTCGAGAATTATTTAATTCTAAATAACATCTTTTCGTATTAAGGGATTATCTAATAATTTCTTAGAAATAAAGTCACATTATTGAAGTGAAGGAAGAAAATGAAAAATAAATGTCTCTGCTTTTGATTTCTATCTCAGTAGCAATTTCAAAAATAAATTCATTTGCATAGCTATCGACCTCGAAACTTCATAAAATTTTATATTAAAGTGGGAAATTATTTATATTATGACTTATACAAAAATAAGCTTCCATCAATAACATATGAGGTATTAAAATATTTTTCAAAATGCCGCAGCGACTTGGTTTAAAAGGTAACCCAGCACAGTTTACTTAAAATGACATATAAAATTCTACACACGTCGGATCGACATGATTTTGATTTTATTCAGTATCTAATCCATGAGGCTATCAAATGCCACTAGTTTTGTCCAAAACTTCTAAGTAACAATTGAGTTACAAATTTTTAAAGTCAAGGGCAGAAGCTGAAAACAGCAACACTACCAAGTGCAGTTTACTTTAACGAACATATAAAATTCTACCGACATCAGATTGACATGATTCCAAGTTTATTCAATACCTAACCTATGAGGCCATCAAACACCACTGATTTTGTCTTAAAATTCCAAGTAACAAATGAGTTTTAAATTTTTGAATATCAGGGCAGAAGCTGAAAATTTAGAAAAACAGCAACACTAAATTGCTAATACTTTCTTTTGTGGTAAATTGTGACTTGTAAGTTAATTTCTATAACGCATAACTACTTTTAAACATAAGTTATTCGTAAAATGTAGTTCCACATATGATGTTCATAGAA